>JAJIBD010032628.1:0-44897 GCA_021461705.1 Cryptotis parvus | reverse complement strand
ATGGAATGCAAAATCAATAAAATACAAGAGGACATGATAGAAGAAGTGAGGGAAATGCAAATGGAAATGATAGATATTAAAAATGAGGTAAATGAAATGAAAAACACAGTGGAAAGCCATCATAGCAGAATAATAGCTACTGAAGAAAGAATTAGTGATCTCAAAGACGAGTTCCAAAGATTCTGTACACAACACCAGAAGATAGAAAAAGACTCACAATTACCGAACAGACAACAAGAGATAATCGGGATGAAGCCAGAAGAAACAACATACGGATCATTGGGGTCCCAGAAGGGCAAGAAGAAAACCCTGATGAAGAAGAAACTGTCAAAGCCATCGTTGCTGAAAAGTTCCCGGAACTAAAGAACGCTTGCCTCAAGATCCAGGAGGCCCATAGGATACCAGCTAAAAGAAACCCCAGCCAGAATACTCCAAGACACATCTTAATTAAAATGACAAAAACTACAGTTAGAGACAGAATACTGAAAGCAGCAAGATCAAAGAAGGAAATCACATACAAAGGAACATCTCTAAGATTTACAGCAGACTTCTCTGATGAAACACTCCGAGCCCGAAAACAATGGTGGGATATTGTGAAAAGGCTCAATGAACTGCAGGCCTAACAAAGAATTCTTTACCTGGCCAGACTCACATTCAGATATGAAGGAAAGATACACAACTTCATGGATAAGCAACAACTCAGGAACTTCATGGACTCAAAACCAACTTTAAAAGAAGGACTGAAGGGTCTACTGTAATAAGACCAAACCCATAAGCACAACAAGCACAAACAGAAAGATGACACAAAATCCGATGACAATAATCTCTCTCAATGTCAATGGTCTAAATGCACCAATTAAGAGACACAGAGTAACAAAATGGATTAAAAAATTGAACCCAACATTCTGCTGTCTACAAGAAACGCATCTGAATAAGCAGAACAAACACAGACTCAAAGTCAAAGGTTGGAAGACCATTCTCCATGCAAACAACTCCTCCAAAAGGCTGGTGTGGCCATATTAGTATCAGATAATATAGACTTCAGGCTGAAGAAGGTTAGAAGGGACAATGAAGGCCACTTCTTATTACTTAAGGGGTATGTACACCAGGAAGATATTACACTACTAAACATATATGCACCCAACGAGGGGCCAGCAAAATACATAAAAACTGCTAACAGACCTCAAAGGAGACATTAACAGTAGCACAATAATAGTTGGAGACTTCAACACTGCTCTACCAACAATGAATATATCAACAAGACTGAAACTCACCAAGGAAATATTGGCCCTGAAGGAAGAAATGGAAGAAAGAAAGCTAGTGGATATATACAGGGCTTTTAATGGCAAAAAAGCTGAACGCACATTTTTCTCTAGTGCACATGGAACATTCTCCAAGATAGACCACATGCAGAGCCACAAAGCATACCTCAATAAAATAAAAAAGATAGAAATTGTGTCAGCTATCTTTTCAGACCATGATGCACTGAAAATGGAAGTTAACCATACACAGAAACAGGGAGTCAAACCAAACACCTGGAAACTGAACAGCGCACTCCTGAACAACAAATTGGTCATAGAAGAAATCAAACAGGAAATCCAAAGATTTCTGGAAACAAATGAAAATGAAGACACCAACTATAAGAACTTGTGGGACACGGCAAAAGCCGGGTTAAGAGTGAAGTTTATAGCTCTGCAAGCATACATCAGGAAACAAGAAAGGGCCCACATAAATAACCTGACTACACAGCTGAAGACATTAGAAAAAGACCAACAAAAGGAGCCCAACCCAGGCAGAAAAAAGGAAATAATAAAACTTAGAGAGGAAATCAATGAGTTGGAAACCAAAAAAAACAATCCAAAAGATTAATGAAACCAAGAGCTGGTTTTTTAAAAAGTTAAACAAGATTGACAAACTATTGGCAAGACTTGTAAGGACAGGAAAAGAGAGAACCCAAATAAACAGAATCAGAAATAAAAATGGTGACATCACAACAGAAACCACAGAAATCCAAAAGATTATCAGAAATTACTTTGAGAGCCTGTATGCCGTGAAACATGAGAATCTAGAAGAAATGGATCTATTCCTGAAGTCCTATAACCTCCACGGCTGAAACAAGAAGACCTCCAATACCAGAATAAGCCTATCACCATTGAGGAAATAGAAACAGTATTAAAAGTCTTCCCAAACACAAAAGCCCAGGTCCAGACGAATTCCCTAGTGAACTCTACCAAACTTTTTAAGGAGGGACCTACTGCCAGTCCTTTTCAAGCTCTTCCAGGAAATAGAAGAAACAGAAACACTCCCAAACAGCTTCTACGAGGCACATATCACCCTGATACCCAAAGCAGGGAGAGACAACACAAAGAAAGAAAACTACAGACCAATATCCCTGATGAACACGGATGCTAAGATCTTCAACAAAATACTAGCCAACAGAATCCAAAGACTCATCAAGAAGATTATACATCATGACCAAGTAGGATTCATCCAGGAATGCAAAGATGGTTCAACATTCGCAAGTCAATCAACGTAATACACCATATCAATAAGAGAAAAAATAAAAACCATATGATCCTATCAATAGAGCGCAGAGAAAGCATTTGACAAGATCCAGCACCCGTTCATGATTAAAACCCTCCAGAAAAGTGGAAATTGAAGGGACAGTTACAGCCATCTACCAAAAGCCCACAGGGAGCATAGTTCTAAATGGGGAAAATTTGAAAGCCTTCCCCCTGAGATCAGGGACAAGACAAGGTTGCCCACTCTCACCTCTTTTATCAGAGAAGACAAGGACATCAAGGGCATCCAGATAGGCAAGGAATAAGTCAAGCTATCATTATTTGCAGATGACATGATATTATACCTAGAGAACCCTAAACTCTCTACCCAAAAAATTCCTAGAAACAGTAGATGCATATAGTAGAGTGGCAGCTACAAAATCAACACCCAAAAGTCGGTGGCTTACCTATATACAAATAATGAAAGAGAAGAAAGGGATATTAAGGAAACAATTCTATTCACAATTGTGCCACAGAAAATCAAATACCTAGGAATCAACTTACCCAAGTATGTAAAGGACCTGTACAAAGAAAACTACAAGACATTGCTCCAAGAGATAAAAGAGGACACAAGGAAATGGAAACATATTCCCTGCTCATGGATGCGGAGAATCAACATTGTCAAAATGGTAATACTCCCTAGAGCTCTGTACAGATTCAATGCCGTCCCTATAAGAATACCCATGACATTCTTCAAAGAAATTGACCAAACACTCCTGAAATTTGTATGGAACAATAAACCCCCAAGGATAGCTAGAGCAATCCTCGGGAAAAAGAAGATGAGAGGCATCACCTTTCCCAACTTCAAACTGTTCTACAAGGCAGTAGTAATTAAAACAGCATGGTATTAGAATAAAAACAGACCTGTGGACCTATGGAATAGAATTGAGTATCCTGACACCCAACCTCAAACACACGATCATTTAATCTTTGATAAAGGTGCAATGAGTCTAAAATGGAGTAAGGAAGGCCTCTTCAACAAGTGGTGTTGGGAAAATTGGGCAGCGACATTTAAAAAAAATGAATTTGGACCTGTGTCTAACACCATGCAAAAAAAATCAGATCAAAATGGATTAGAGATCTGAATATCAGACTTGAATCCATAAAGTACATTGAAGAAAATATAGGAAAAACCCTCCACACATTGAAGCTAAAGGCATCTTCAAAGGTGAAACATCACTAACAAAGCAACTAGAAGAAAAGATAAACATATGGGACTACATGAAACTAAAAAGCTTCTGCACCTCAAAAGAAACAGTGACTAAGATACAAAAGCAGTCCACAGAATGAGAGAGAATATTCACCCAATACCGATCTGATAAGGGGTTAATATCCAGGATATATCAGGCACTGGTAGAACTTTACAAGAAGAAAACAAACAACCCCATCAAAAAATGGGGGAGGAGAAATGAACAGAAACTTCAGCAAGGAAGAAATTCGAATGGCCAAAAAACATATGAAAAAATGCTCACCATCACTAATCATCAGAGAGATGCAAATCAAAACAACAATGAGATACCACTTTACACCACAGAACTGGCACATATTCAAAAGAGCAAGAACAACAAGTGCTGGCGTGGATGTGGGGAAAAGGGGACACTCATCCATTGTTGGTGGGAATGCCGGCTGGTAGAGCCTTTCTGGAAAACAATATGGACATTCCTCCAAAGACTAGAAATTGAACTCCCATTTGACCCAGCCATACCACTCCTGGGAATCTACTCTGGGAAACCAAAAACACGCAGCGGAAACACATCCCTACTTTTATGTTCATAGCAGCATTATTCACAATAGCCAGAATCTGGAAGCAACCAGAGTGCCTGAAAATCGATGACTGGATAAAAAAGCTTTGGTACATCTACACAATGGAATACTATGCAGCTGTTAGGAAAAATGAAGTTATAAAATTTGCCTCTAAATGGATGGACATGGAGTAGATTATGTTGAGCGAAATTAGCCAGAAGGAGAAAGACAGATACAGAATGACTGCATTTATCTGTATAGCATAAATATATATGTACATATTATGATACCATTATCCAAGGTCAAGTGAAACATATATCAGGAGGTCTTGTCAAAGGTGGAAATTATCACAAACGTGTGGGAGTCAGAGGCTAGTTAAGACAGAAAATGGAACAGTGTGCTAACAATTGTCGAGGGTACTAATGCCAACCTAGAACTGAGCATTAAATAGAGGCAAAAAGATACACATGACAACCCTTTAATGTATGTTCTGTAATCCATAGTCTGGAGGGAAGGAAAAGAGAAAGAGAGAGAGAGGGGAAAGATATAAATAACCTGCCATGGAGGAGGGCTGGGGAGGGGGAGAGAACCGGGGACATTGGTGGTGGGAGATGGGCACTGGTGGCGGGATGGGTGCTGGAACACTGTATGACCAAAACCCAAATATGAACTTTTGAATTGTATATCTTTGTAATTGTAAAAATAAAAATTTTTTTAAAAAAATTTAAAAAAGAATATAACTCATCTCTCTCTCTTCCTCTCGCTTTCTCTACTGGAAGTATATTTATTTCAATAAAACTATTTTACTTCACCAAAATAAAATATTTTAGCAATATGTCCCTAAGCTCGCTAATATGCACAACAGGTCTGGAATTTGAATTCTTTTGTTTGGTGGAGTTTTCATATTTTCAGGCTTTGGTCAAAGAAGGGGAGATTACCTTCCCTGATATTTTGGCATTTTCCCTAGTCACAGTTGGAAGCCAGAAGTATAGAAATGAGTGAAATAGTAAACTAATGAAAAACAAAAGTCAAATATATTCCTCTCACAGAATAAAAAGTAAAGTTATAACACAGCTCTGCTTGACTTTTAGTCAAAGTTCAGGACCAAGTCTTAGCTCTGCAACCATTTTTCCCCATGTTCTAATTTCATAGGATTCTACCTAACCCATGATGGCCACATTGTTTAAACCTAATAACCACCAAAACCAGTGGCTTTTGTCAGGAATCTCTGGTTATGTTCTCTGGAAAGACATTCCATGCATGCAAGTCTTGCTAGCACTAAGAGAAAACAGAGCTTGTCAATGCCATGTGCCCGATGCTGCAACCAGCCAATCATGGGGGAGACAAGGCAGCCATCTGAATCCATACTGCAATTAGCATAGGATTTTGCACCATCCTTCAGCCACACTGTGATTGTGTGCAGTTCAGTTTCTTCCAAATTAACAGAAAATAACAGCTTCCCTTGCCACTGCACGATCAGTCTCTTCACTATGGCGGAAGAAATGACATCATGTTCTTTTGAGCATAATCAAAGACACAGCAAAGAAGCAAAGGAGGTAATTGGACAACAACAAGTTCAGCTACTGTGTGCTCCTGGAGATAAACAGACAAAACCCTGACAGGGGTGCTTGCTTTCTGCAGGATATACCAGAATGTTGATATAATGGCAGAGATGCATTAAACCTAAACTGCAGGAAAAGGAAAGAACACATAGCAGAAACACTATCTGTACTTCTTTATTCATCTCTGCGCTATTCACTATAGCTAGAATCTGGAAACAACCTAAATGCCCGAGAACAGGGGACTGGCTAAAGAAACTGTGGTTCATCTACACTATGGAATACTATGCGGCTGTCAGAAAAGATGAAATTATGAAATTTACCTGCAAATGGATGAACATGGAGACTATCATGCTGAGTGAAATTAGTCAGAAGGAAAGGGACAGATATAGAATGACTGCATTCATTAATACGACATAAATAGATACCAGTGTTTTACTAAATGTGGGAAATGGTAATGGCAGATTAAAACTCACCATTGAATATACACAAAGAGACTTAAGTGATAAACTCTAAATACCTGCAGGGCTAGCCACAATGTGTAAAATAAGAGGGAGAAAGATGCAGAGACAGAGAGAGAGACAGAGAGAGAAAGAGAGAGGAAACTGGGGTACCTGCTATTAAGGCAGCATGGGGGTGGGCGGTAGGGTGTGGGGTACACTGGTGGTGGAAATGGGGCACTGGTGGAGGGATGGGTGCTGGTATACTGTATTACCAAGAACCAATTATGAACACCTTTGTAATTGTATGTTTCACTGTGGTATAATAAAAAAATTTAAAAAAAAGAATCTGAACAGCACCAAGCTGAGAGAGGTGTGAAAGGGAAACCTCCACAGATGGCTGCACTCTAACTATCCCCAAACCTTGCAAATTCTTCTTTCTGCCTGGGCCTCCTGGAGCTTCATCTGGAAAATCAAGGAATGTTTAAAATAAAGGGTCCTTCAAGGTGTGTGTGAGTGGGTAGAATGGCACAATGCCCTCATCAGGACTGAGAGCTGAGTTGCACTGACCAGTGGGATGATGGCAAAGTCCATCCAAGTGTAGACTGTCAGTGACAGTGGATGATTCAAGAAGTAGCAGCTAACCTCCCAGCTTAAGGAAGAGGCAGGAGAGAATGGGTGGCATCGGAGCACTCAAAGCAATGCCACTTTGGAATGTTTCACTGACAGTGGAATGTGCTTCCTCGTCTTTGTCCAAAATAGTCATCAAAATGCTTAATTGAATGACTTTGTTATGCCCTGTCATGAGCAGAAGTTAACTACTGAATGCCATGTTTTAATTAGAAGTCCGAGTGGGCAGGAAAAGAATCTGTGGAAGAAAGAGACATAGTACTGAGATCCCAGTATGTACCAGTCACTCACATTCATTTACAGAGTCCAAGAAGCATCAATGCAACTCTCACTCCAGGCTCAGACCTAGGAAAGGAGACAGGTAGCTGCATAGTCCCTTAAGCAAAGGTGAAGGTGGCGCACAAAGTTCCTGGGAGAGTGAGAAAAACATGATAGAGATGGTTATATCCAGCAAACCTAAAGAGGTCATTTATGGAATTCTGGTTGGAAAATAAAGCATGGTGCCTTATTTACGAAGAATACTTATTTGGAAATAAGTTGAAATGAGTTATTTCACCCCTAAGTTAGGAACAAAGAATAAGCTTACCCTCTTAGGCATAGAACTTTTCAGTTTAATAAAAAAGTTTTTTCAGAAGTACAAACTTCGGGAAGACAGAGTGAGCAACTAATTTTGTTTGAGGCCACACCTGATGGTGCCTAGCAGCATCTCCTGCCCATGGGTCACTTCTGGCAGTGCTCAGGGAATCATACATTGCTAAGGATCAAACCTGGAGCTCCTGTACTCCAGGAGGATGCAGCTCCATGTGCTCCAGTCAATCGAGACTGTTCCCCAGCACCTGAGTATAAGCAGTTTAATGTGAGCCGAGGGTAAGACCATGAAAAAAAAATATGAATAAAGTAAGAAAGTGATCATGGGGCCCCCTCTCCATGAGAACAATGATCAACACTGCAAGTACAGAGGTTTAATTAAGGACATATAATTAATACCCACACTATTTACCTTCAGAGGACCATAAAATACTCCAGGTATAAAACTTTCTCAATGTGCTTCCTAAGGCATCTTTGAAAGTAAAAGACAAAAAAAATGAATGGCATTGTGTTTCTTGAGTAGGTTGATTCAGCTTAAAGGTTCAGTACACTGCCCATTCTACCAGACCCCTAACCTTTGGGAAGAAACTGTGACCCCCCCCCACCGAAACTCAATAACCTCCAAGATAATCAAACTTACTGGACCTGCAAATACACGGAATTCTGATTTGCTGAAAGCTACCTGCAAGTCAGGCCTAGAGTTCGGCTCTTCTCCCTGTTCTCCAACTTTCACAAAGTCAAACATGTCACCAAGAAAAATTCAAGACAGAATGGTCTAGAACAATTCCATCCAGGCATTCTGAACCATGTAGCAGAGAAGGTACTGTTTACATTCCTCAGTGGAGAAGAGGCTAAGACATGTCAGGCAGAAGGGACATTTTTAAGCCAAGTCTCAGAGGGGGAAAGAAGCATGGGAATGTATTCAATTTCTTGTTGGAAAAACCAAACGGTTGTCTGCCAGCAGAAGTTGTGGAGGCTGGAACTAGAGATGTAGGCAAGAGCGAAGTCATAAAGGGCTCCCCTGTGTGCCAAGACAAGGAGCTTGGTGTCCCTCCAATAGCCCAGGGGAACCACTGGGAGCTTTCAGACACAGGAGTGACGTGGGCTCAAACAGGAACTCCCTCTGGGGCACCGAGAAGGCACATAGTCAGAGCTGGGGTTGGGATGTGGGGGAGGGGCAGGAGACTGAAGACAAGGAGGCAAGTTAGGAGAAGTTTTATTGCTACTTCTGTGTGGAACATTTGTCTTGGAAGAAACAATGGAGGAAGGAGTAAGTCATATGGTCTAACAACCTTCCATGTGAGTACTGTGGGGGCTTTTGAGCAGCAGGGAAGTGGACACATATTGAGGAATAAAGATATGCTAACCAAGAGAGGCAGACAGTACCATATGGTGATCTCTGAGAAAGAAAACCCCAACTAAAATCCATCTTTCCAACCTATGACTTGTCTGGCACTGGGCAACTCCACCAACCCTGTGGAGCCACACTTCCTACTGTGTCACATGGTCGACAAAACACCAACCTGGCCAGTTTGCTACTTTTTCTGAGTGAAAGGAGCACACAAGGTCCCTGGCAGAGCATCAGGCACTGAGGGGTCCTTCCTGAGTGGGAATCACCATTATTCCATTGGAAAAGTCTGCTTTTGCCAAAAAATGCACTCAGAAAAGCTCCATTCACCAAGACAGGCTTCCTCTGCAAAGCGCCAGTAACCAAAGCAAACAGAGAAGCAGGGACGAACCTGGAGTTATTACCTGCACAAGAGGCTCAGGTGTCCCTTTGATGGGAAGTAAAAATCAGCCTGAGCCTAACAAGCCCATACACACCATTCGGAGATGCCTATTCTCAGCAGCCCTGGGCACATTCCCACATAACCTAGTTTAACAAGCTGCCCTGGCCCTGTGCCCAGCTTCCAATCAGAATCTCTGATACCCAGAGATTATCTGACAATTTCTTTCTCTCTAGGAGGGTACTGATGGTACGTACTGAAGGCACTGGCATCACCTAGAGGCAAAATTTCTTCTAGACAGCAACAGCGTTATTCTTGACCCAAAGCTATGAACCAACTGCTACCATCAGCACAGGTAACATGCCATTCAGGAATGATTGTGGTTCTAGCATTAGGCCTCAGATATTCTGACATTCCCAGCATAGCTCAGGCCCTGCTGAGACTCAGGCTTTTAAAAAGTGAGGGTGTGCATAGCAGAAAACAAGTCTCAGTGTCAACTGTTATGATCCTCACACGTTTACTCTCACCCTTTTACTTGCTACAGACGTAGAAACCTCTCGTGGCACCATGAAAATAGCAAGTGTCTCCATCCTTTTACCACTTTGAAGCACCACGTACCTGCTGCTGCTATGTCCCACCAGGCAATAGCCCTACGACCTCTAGAAATTCTTCTATGCTCCCCCCAGGACACTAAAACATTCTTGGTACATCACTAATGTCCTTTCCAAATCCAGCAGTTCTATCCTTACTCGGCCTCCCCACTTCAATATTCACCACTTTACTCACTCACTCTTAGTGGAAACGGGCCCTTTCTTGAAATCCTGTCATTTTTCCCACTGTTTCTCCTCCCATCCCCAGCCCTATTTCATGCCAACTGACCCATTTTCCTCTACCTCTCAGTATAAGCTTCCTGGAGTTTTCTTCCAGGGTCCCCTCGGAATCTTAAATCCTCTTTTTAGGCAATGCCACATCTCCCTGTCCAAGTTCCAAATACTTTCTATTCTCACAAGAATGAGAAATCTTCCATTCTAGGTTCCCTATATACTCTCTCTGGTCTTCTCCTGCCTCCAAATCTCCCCCTACCCTGTCTCCTATGTCCGAAACAGCACAGAGAGTCCCCTAATGGAAATGCACACTTTCCTGTTCTATGCTGACCTATGACACCACTGTCCAAATCCATACTTGACTATTGCAACCAAATCTATCACCTGCCAATGTTTTCTGCTTTGCTGACGCCACTACCATCTTCTCCATGCAAACAAGGAAGTGCACACTTTTCCTCTTCCCATTGTGCTCCCCGTTTACTGTGGTGCACTGTACCTCCTCTTCCTGTACCTTCTGCCCTAGCTCCCTGTCAGCTTCCTACCTAATCTGTCTTCCTGCTTGACTTCTCTCTTCTAATCAAACTCTCCTCCTTCTTGCAGACTCTATACACTCCCTAAAGGTTCGCTTTTGGCCGACCATCTACTAACACAGTCCCCAACCTCCATACACCATCCACAGCATGGCCTTCAAGAGCTCCTCTATAATGCAGTGGGAATATGGCTCTTGCTGCATTGACCACTCACAGGCTATAATTACTCCCCAGGCAATATGATGCTCGGGTAGTGCTCAATAGACATTTAAATCAATGAATAAAGCTCCAAGCTATTAGTACTTCCAACACATCCAGACTTTTTCCTCTATAATCAAAATGCCATTCTTTGGTTATTTTGGGATTAGGAGTTTCTTGAGAACAGTTCTGTAAAATCTACCATTGTAGGCAAACATTTCTAGAAGAGATAAATGCCCTACCTTAACTTTTTATACCATGAAGCTGCTACTGCTTATTCATTCACACCAAGTAAAATGTCTCCTCACTGTGTTATGGGTAACAAAAATATTTCATCTGTACTTTATTTTGATTCAATCAAATCAGAATACTATGAGATCACTCTACTTTATTGGAGAGACAGAACATCAGATACGATGCTTGCCTTGCACATACACAACCCAGGTTCAACCCTTGGCACTCCATATAATCTCTCCAGTCTCACTAGAAGTAATACCTGAGCTCAGAGTATGGAGTAACCCCTGAGCACTGACAGGTGTGGCTCAAAAATACAAGAACAGGGGCCAGAGTGATAGCACAGCGGGTAGGGTGTTTGCCTTGCATGTGGCTGACCTGGGTTCGATCCCGGCATCCCATATGGTCCTCCGAGCACTGCCAGGAGTAATTCCTGAGCAAAGAGCCAGGAATAAACCCTGAGCATTGCCAGGTGTGACCCAAAAAAGAAAAAAAAATAAAATACAAGAACAAAAATACCATGATTATTTAATAACCTGGGTGATAAACTGAGACAGCAAAAGCAGCTTATGGTAAAGGTGACACAAGGAAGCAAGAAACTACAGTCAGACAAGTTAATATGACCTTAATATTTAATAGCATTTTTCTCTGACCAATACGGGTATAAAACTCTGCCACTAATGCGGATCAAACAGGGGTACAGCCAGACCAATTTAGAGGATCACATCTGCCTCCTTAACTCTCTATGGCTCCCAAAGACCACCTTTCCTCAAGGGCATGTGCATGTAAAGCCATTCGTTTATTAAAGCCGAATGTACCGTGAGCTACCCAATCACATGAGGGCAGACTCTAAGGTCTGCGTCTGCTCTGAGATCCCAGAAACCCGTATACACCAGATTGCACACACACACATTGGGGCTTGTGGAGTCCAGGACTTTATTACCTCCAGTTCTTTAAAGCAGGTTTCTCAATCTCAGCAGAACTGCTACTTGGGCTTAAATAATTCGCTTTTTTGGGGGGCGGGTCAGCATTAGGAAGGTGTTTGTCTCTTACATTGTAGGATGACTAGAAACATCTAGGATCTTCCACATGTTATGCAAACCAAAAACACCTGAAATATTATGATTTGTTCCATGGGACACAAACTGCCCCCTCTACAGAGAACCAGTGGCTGTGTCTAAGAACCATCCAGCTCAACCCTACCAGCACTCAGGTATCCTAGACTACCCTGCCAGGATCTGACCCATTCAGCTCAGCAGATGAGTTGGTTTCTAAAAAAAAAACATCAGGGGAGGGGGAAAGAAGGAAGGGAAGTAAGGAAGGCAGGCAGGCAGGCAGGCAGGCAGGAAGGCAGGAAGGCAGGAAGGCAGGAAGGCAGGCAGGCAGGCAGGCAGGGAGGGAGGGAGGGAGGGAGGGAGGGAGGGAGGGAGGGAGGGAGGAAGGGAGGGATGAAGGAAGGAAGGAAGGAAGGAAGGGAGGGAGGGAGGGAGGAGGGAGGAGGGAGGGAGGAAGGAAGGAAGGAAGGAAGGAAGGAAGGAAGGAAGGAAGGAAGGAAGGAAGGAAGGGAGGGTGGGAGGGAGGGGAGAGAGGGAGGGAGGAAGGAAGGAAAGAAGGAAGGAAAGAAGGAAGGAAGGAAGGAAGGAAGGAAGGAAGGAAGGAAGGAAGGAAGGAAGGAAGGAAGGAAGGAAGGAAGGAAGGAAGGAAGGAAGGAAGGAAGGAAGGAAGGAAGGAAGGAAGGAAGGAAGGAAGGAAGGAAGGACAAGGAGGATGGATGGATGGATGGATGGATGGATAGATGGATGGATGGATGGGTGGATGGATGCATGGATGCATGGATGGAAGGATGCATGGGTGGAAGGAAGGAAGGAAGGAAATGAATTTAAAAAAAAAAAGAAAACATCTGCAACTTGCTGCATTATCAAGCATATGTCACTTGTCTTCCTATTGTTCATCGATTTGCTTGAGTGGGCGCCAGTAATGTTTCCATTTGTTGGGAATAAGGTCCATTATTGTTACTGTTTTGGGCAAAAAGAATACACCACAGGTAACTTGCCAGGCTCTGTTGTGGCTCTTGTTTCATCCTAGGAGGCCCAGTCCAGTGCCCACAGGGCAGAGCCCTGGGGGGTGTAGACAAATCTGCCTCCTGTCTGCCACCTGCTGATGCAGCCGGGCACCACAGCCACACCTGCAACACCTTTAGGGGCATAAAGTATATGAAAGGGCCCTTGAAAATATAGGACCAGATGATTGATCAGGGTGGAGGGATTTTCACTATTTGTTAGCTTGCGTGTTTGTATAATCATTGATAAGGAGAATCATCCACCACAAGTGTGCAAGTCTTTACAAACCATTAGATGACCATGTGTGTCAGCCCAGTGCTTCTCCACATTTCTCCATGGCCCCCTCCTTGTTTCCTTCCTATGTCTCCATCTCAGTCGCGTGCCACAGTCCCTAATTTATGCATTTATTTGTTGTTGTTCTGGGTTGCATTCAGTGGTACTCAGGACTTTCTGTTGACTCTGTGCTCAAAAGTCACTCCTGGAAGTACTCAAAAATATATGGGATGTTGGGGATTTAAGCTGGGTTAGCCGCATGCCTGACAAGGACCCTACTCCCTGTATTATCGCTCCAGCTCATTTATGCACATTTCTCTTGGAATGCCCTAGGGAGCCAAAGGGTGGACATAGAGCCCCTAGTGAAATACACTGTATTAGTCAACTAACCTAGAACCCTGAAGCTGCCCTAGCTCATTCATTGGTCACTAAGAAGTCCTTGCACACCTGGCAGTTTTGTCACTCTCTCCCAAAGGATACAGTGTCCATTCTCAAGGTCAATGCAGCTCTCAAACAATCACAAAAAGATTTTTGTGCCCTGAGCCTGACCAAATACCTAGGATTTGCTATAGACACTGGTATTTTTGTATATGTCTAATTAGTCAAACTTCATACCAGCTAGAAAACCAGGTATGATGGTCCCCACATGAAAGAGGTAAGAACTGAGTCACAAGAGAGTAAGCTGTTTAGAGTCACACAGCCAGTGACGGAGAGAGCTCAAGTTAAAACCCAGCTCCTGGGACACCAATGTCAGCACTCTTTTCCACAGTCATACTCTGCTTCCGTTGCAAAAGTTTAACTAAAATTATTCAGGACAGGAAGAAGTGGCCCCAGGGACATGTATGGAAATCAAAACTGTTCTGTTCCCCTCTCACTTCGGGGAAACATATCATAACAGATACTTGACATCAAACCAACAATAACTCCCAATTGACATAATATTTTAAAAATCTTCTAAGAACCATCTAGAGCAGTGTTTGGCTGTCATTTTCAAACTCCCAGAGTCTTCCCATAACACAGGCAGCTACATGCAGGGCTGAGGGTTAAGGCAGAAGCCCAAGAATTCTGACTTGGAGGGCTTTCTCCCATCTCCTCAGCAACTCCAAGTCACTGGCTCAGAGCAGGAAAACATTCATTAGCCTTTTGTTACCATTTCAAACCAGGAACCTCCTCACTCTGCCCACACAACTCCAGGGAAGTCTGGAACAGAGATGAAGAGACCAGATTGATGGGGCTAGTCCAAAACACAAATAATATATTTCCTCCCAAATATGAAAACAACACTTGTAGCCAGGGTGTAATAATAGACTTTCCCAGTATGGCTGCACTCAGAGAGTGTTACAAGTGTCCTCTGATTATGCTTCTAAGTATAATATGTCTAGATTTCTTCCTGCCTTTTCTCTCTTGTCTTCCCCTTTCTTCTAAGAGACTGTCCTGACCTTGACATTTGCACCTGCTTCTATGCTGGTACCTGAGGACACTGACATGGACAGAAAGAAGACTGTCTCATCTGCAAGCCTCAAGGAGGAGACTGCAAATAAGCAAGCCCAGAAGAGGACTCAGGTACTGGAGGAGTCACACGCCTATCCCCTCAAAGAACCAGGGACAGTCAAAGCAACACGGGAAATAGTTCACCTTGTAAGAATACTGGAGATCAAAATCACACAAGACGTTTCAGAAAATGCAGCATTTGCACATGACTGCAGATCTGGCTTCAAACCTTACAAAGAAAATAAGCCTTTGATAGGAGTCTTGAATTTTCTGATAAGAGTTCCTAATTAAAAAAGGTGAGATCAGAACTGTTTTCTTTTCCTTAAAGGACAGATATAGAATGACTGCATTCGTTAATGGGATATAAATAGATACCAGTGTTTTACGAAGTGTGGGAAATGGTAATGTCAGACTAGAACTCACCATTGAATATACACAAAGAGACTTAAGTGATAAACTCTAAATATCTGCAGAGCTAGCCACAATGAGTAAAAAGAAGAGGGAGAGAGATGCAGAGACAGAGAAACAGTGAGAGAAAGAGAGGAAACGGGGTACCTGCTATTGAGGCAGCCTGAGGGTGGCGGGAGGGGTGTGGGTACATTGGTGGTGGGAATGGGGCACTGGTGGAGGGATGGGTGCTGGAATACTGTATTACCAAGAACCAATTATGAACACCTTTGTAATTGTATGTCTCAAGGTGGTATAATGAATTTTTTTAAAAAACTGTTTTCCTAATGAAGTTATAAAATTTGCCTATAAATGGATGGACATGGAGAAGATTATGTTGAACGAAATTAGCCAGAAGGAGAGAGACAGATACAGAATGACTGCATTTATCTGTATAGCATAAATATATATATATATATATATATATATGTACATATTATGATACCATTATCCAAGGTCAAGTGAAACATATCAGGAGGGCTTGTCAAAGGTGGAAATTATCACAAACGTGTGGGAGTCAGAGGCTAGGTAAGACAGAAAATGGAACACTGTGCTAACAATTGTTGAGGGTACTAATGCCAACCTAGAACTGAGCATTAAATAGAGGCAAAAAGATACACATGACAACCCTTTAATGTATGTTCTGTAATCCACAATCCCGAAGGGAAGGAAAAGAGAAAGAGAGAGAAATGGAAAGAAATAAAGAACCTGCCATGGAGGAGAGCTGGGGGGAGGGAACCGGGGACATTGGTGGTGGGAGATGGGCACTGGTGGCAGGATGGGTGCTGGAACACTGTATGACCAAAACCCAAATATGAACTTTTTAATTGTATATCTTTATAATTGTAAAAATAAAAAATTTAAAAAAAAAACTGTTTTCCTTAAAGAATCAAGTGGAGAAGGATAAGGAATCTGTTTAATGAGCATGTCTTTCCTGATTCCTCATAAAATAATCATTCACATTGTATGGTGTCTTAGTTGTGCATGCATTATCTCATTTTTGCCTTAGAAACACCACCGTTTTGTAGAAAGATTCTGATCTCTTTTGTGCTATGAGTAAATGGAGACAGAGGTACACGGCTCCCTGGAGGAACTCATTTCCAGCCAAGAGAGGAGCAGAGCTCTCCAATCTACCTGCACGTCAGGCCCTCCCCTCTAGACGACAATGCCGCAGTGCGTGCCACAGGTCCTGGGAAACAAGGAATGTTATTCAACCGCTGTCTCCCAGGCATCACACGTGGAGTGGAAGGTGTGTTCAAGTGGCTCTGGGTGTTGAGAAGAGAGTAAAGTGAGTTTTAATGGAAAAGATTGTTCTACTTATAGCGGCTCCAAAAAAAAAGTGAATCACTCTTCAGGCCTGACATGTTTTGAGAGACAGACATGCCTGTAAATTTGGCCAGACTCATGGGTGCCAGATGATAATTGACAAAGACCCTAGGGCTTGGTGATCAAGCCAGGACTTCCTCATGTTCCTCACTGGGCTCTCGAGGGGCCCAGCATAGTGCATAATTAAGTCAGATGGATGCTGAGGGGGAAGAGATGGGTCATTTTCCTCTATGGAGAGGCTTTCGTCTTGGCAAGATGCAGAATGACACACTTCAGGCAGCAAAAGATCATTTCCATAAAAGTCAGTGGGGAGGGAGGGAAACAGCACAGTTACTGAAAGACAAACAAAGCCCAAATACCATAAACAGAGTATGGAGTTCCCAACCAGAGGCACAATTATCTCTTACCTCAAACTTGGACGGGGCTCAAGCGAGGCATTATAAAAGATTTTCTCATGCACATGAGTAATTGCCTCACTCATTAAAATGTTATAGATGAGCCTCAGTTGGAAAACAGCAAAGTGTGAATTCCAATGCAGGACATGGAGGAGGCTTTTAAGGGGCCTGAGGATGTTCTAGCAAGAATGTTCAGGCAGTCCAACTATCTTCTCTAAGACCCCATACAAAAGATCTAAAGAATGAAATATATCCGCCATCTGAACATTAATATTGCACATCCACAGATGCCTAACATTTCACCATCCTCAATTTAATTAAAATATGGGTTTATGTCCAGAAAAAAAAAATGAAGGGATATGCATTTTTTCCTGTTTCACTCACAGCTTAACTACTTGGGGCACTTTCTTCTTTAACCAATCTTAGTACCTGATGAGGAGAAAGAAGTGAAAGATTGGTAACGATGCAAATGAATGAAGCTGAAATGCGAGTGGGATTTGACTATATGATGAACCACTGCTGTGACCACCTTTGTACAAGTTTGGGGGCATTGTTTCTCCATCTGAGACATTTTCCTGACATTTTAAAGCTGCCAAATCAACCCAAGAAGAATATGCATACAAATGTCAAGTCTGGCAAGGTCTTTTCAATACATAATTGATTGTAGATCACCTAATCCTCCAAGTCATCAGATTTGAAACCATCAGATTTGCATTTTAAATGTAGTAAATACATTTAATACCAAATGAACATTCTATGAAAAATGAATAGTGAAAGAAAGCATGAACGCGTCAGGGATTTGTTTGATAATGGTAACACACATCAGAAGAGAGAGCAGGATGAAAGGGAGAAACAAAGATTAATGTTGTTGGTTTTGTAAAGAGTTGATAGATCTGGGTACCTGTCTGTAAGATATTTCTGGGCTAGCCAGGGTGAGATGCCCCACATGCAAGTGACTGCCAACATTTCAAAGAGCAGAAAAGAAAAAGAATAAACATTGCAGATTTTAACATTCTCTGCTTTCATTTGTGATACGTGTTACTTGAACATTGCTTCTTTGATGTTACTTATGTCATATGTCACCGAAGGTAGATAAAGTTATTATTCCTCTGTGCTACAGAACAAAGGTTTTGAGTTGGAGCAATAATTCCCCCTCAAAAGTTGTAAGCAGGTGACATTCAAGTAGCCATTGTACGATCTCTCTGGCTTTAGCATGTGATAACTTCAGTTTCACTTTATCCTCAAAGGGTTGAACAAGGGCAATATTATAGGAAGGCAATTTTAGGAAGGTCTTCGTGATTTTTTTGGAAAAATAATGCCCAGCTGTTCCACATAAAGGACCTAGGACTATGAATAACCTGAGAACCTGAAAACATTGCAAGTTCATTGCAACCCCTAAAATGACAGTTCCCCCAAAAGAATGAATGTCCTTCAAGATCACACTGTTTCTCTAGTTTATAACATATCTTTTCATATATGCTTACTGTGGTATGTTTGAAAAACACAAAAAGTTATTAGTAAAAAGATAACTTTCAATATTGGGCTTTCTCCCAGTTGATTTCTAGTCATTTCAAATAGATGTACTTTAGGTTCTATGGCATCATTTGAGATATTAACTAATTTTCTCCTTAACATGATAAACTGAATATTAACCTGTGAAATTAAATGTTTTAATATCATAATTTATTGGCTAAATAATATCATATAATATAAATATATCAAAGCTACTCCCCATCAATAATAGAACTGTTTTGTTTTCAATTTTTTGTTAGCATAAATTATACTAAAAATATAGTCTTTACACTTAAATCTGGCGATACTTCTATATTAGTCAGATCCAGACAAGATGTATATAAAATAAATTTTATTTAAAAAATGCATTTACACCCCATGGTGGTGTGATATGAAGAAAATGTGGTGGTGTGGATTTTAAGAAAAACTGTCAATGATGGTAAGGAGCGCTGGAAACAGTGACAATGCACCCCCAGCCAGGCATGAAAAGCAAAGAGAGTGGTCAGTGGCCAGAACCCAGGGAACACTGTAGCAGGAAGAGAGTCTACCTGACAAAGGGTGTAATCATGAACAAGTAACGACTCTCCAATGCAGCAGAGAGGGAAATAGAGGGAAAAGATCCTAACCCTTTCTCCTCTATTCCCTCACTACCCTAGCTTCCCAACAACAGGACTCTGCCAGCAGACAGAAGGCCAACGAATGGGACTGATGTGGGCCATTAGTTGTGTCTCCCTTGGCACCAAATAGGGTGAAGAAGGCATTGTATATTACTGGAGAAATAAATAATGTTCAGCTCTGCCAGGGTTTTGCAAAAGTTTCTCCAGGAAACACTGGGATGACTCCATGATAGAAGGATGTGGCCTTGATTATAATGGGTAAACTTTTTGTTTGCTTAAAGAAGGTAGATTTCCAGAGCAGCATTGAATGCTCTTTTTTTCCTAAAAAGGGGACAGTAGGCCAAATATGTTTCAGAACGTTTGAGCAACACAAATGTTAGAGCCACAAATGAGGAAAAGTCTTAAAACAAATGCTGGATGGCCAATGCCTCTAAAGTTTTACTGAGCTCCAGGTAAGCACAAAACAGACTACCTTATCTAGGCCTATGCCAAGTGTAAGACTAGGTCCAACCTTCCTCCACATCCTACTCTGCACAACCACTGAGGCTACTACCAAGGGGCTCCTACTCGGTCCCAAAGCCAGTGCTTCCTGAGGAAGCCAGTATATTCAAGAAGTTCTGGAGTCAGACTTAATGCCCAAGCAAAGAATACCATGTTTTTTTTTCCATGTCCATCCATTTTTTTTAACATTTTATTATACCACCATGAGATATACAATTACAACGTTGTTCACGCTTGGGGGTTTCGGTCACAAAGTGTTCCAGCACCCCGCCCTCCACCAGTGCCCCTCAACCACCACCCATGTCCCCAATTCCCTCCCCCCTCCCACATCCTGCCTAAATGGCAGGTTCTTTATCTCCTCTCTCTCTCTCTCTCTCTCTCTCTCTCCTCCTTCTCCCACACATTGTGGGTTGCACTATATACACTTAGAAGCCATCATTTGCATTTTTTGTCTGAGAATACCATGTTTTAATAGGGTGATTCCCACCTCTATTAAAAGTCATAAATTCTTCCCTGGATTCCAAGTTTTAGTCCATATTCCATTACCGAGAAGAAACCTGAACTGGGGAGACAGCACCACAGGTAAGGCCTCGCATGCAGCCACTCCAGGGTTTGATTCACAGCACTGCATATGTTCCCCGGAACTGAGCACAAAGCCAGGAGAAAGCTCTGAGCACACCCAAGCCCCAAAACAAAGTGAAGCAAAGAGAGTCATGTGGGTTGGAACCTTGCTAACCCTAAGTACTGCTCCGCAGCTCTGACACCCTGGATCCAGGCACCACTGTCTGCCTGTGGCTTGACCCACTTCCTTTATAAGCAATTGGTTAAATCTCCATAGCTGGAGTAAAACCACCACTTGCTGGAAATCCTTTCCGTCAAGCTCTTCCACCAAGCTGAAGCCTACCAAGTAGAGTCTCAACAGAAACAAAAATGAGTTTGGGTTCAGTCTGGTTGTGAGTTTAACGTAACAGGTGCAACACAGACCTAATCTTCTACTCACTGAGGTTCTATTATGCCTTGCAAAGAATTGTGCAACAAGTAGTTAAACCCAAAGGTTTACTAACTGTGAGAAAAGACAATAAAATCCAGGTGATTTGGCTGTTGCTTTAGGTAATGACGTCACCTCCTTTCAAATAGCCTCTGACCTTCAGGTCCAGCATATGGTGCTTAAATAGTCTTCCTGGGGCCTAGTAAGTAATTTAGAAAATTGTCTTCTATGATGCAGAGAAATACCTCATTTTTTTCTTGTCTGATCTATAGCAATGAACTCCTTTCCTGGGTCCTTGGACTTGAAATATGCTTCCTGTATTGTTGTAGGAAGACTTGCCTCATTGGGGTCTGCATCCTAATTGCTTTTGAAGTCAACAAACATCAGAAGTTAATTCCAATGAGGTCCTCTAGGTCTCAGGCATGCTTTGGTGCTTTATAAATTGCATTAAAGGCTAATTTTGCTCATGCTGTCCAATAGACATTGTCCTGTGTGTCTCTGTCTCTATTTTCAATAACACAAATTCAAGTTCTGTCTTTGTTTTGTCAGGTGGGTCCTATTAAATTCTTGTATAAAACTATGCCTCTTTTGATGTACCAGACCTCATCCATCTGTTTTGCTATTTTAATGACTTTATTTAGAATTTTTTTCAAAGCTAATAGAAATGTTTGAAGGATAGAGAGTCTGGTTAATTGATCTTTCAGTTAACTGATGCCTATTGTCAACCAATACATTTGTATTTTTGTGTTTCATTTCATCTCATTTCAAATATCTGTTCTGTTTGTTTCAGCTACCCATCCCTCATCAGAAAACTTCCTCTTATAAAAAAATCAAATACATTTCTTTTTGCTCTCACATGTGGGCTCAGATGCCCAGAAACTAGACTCCATGGGTAATGGATAAAGAACTGGGCCGAGTGATAGCACAGTGGGTAGGGCATTTGCCTTGCACATGATTGACCCGAGTTCAATCCCCGGCATCCCACCTGGTCCCCAAGCACCACCAGGAGTAATTCCTGAGTGAAGAGCCAGGAGTAACCCCCTGAGTGTCGCCAGGTGTGACCCAAAAAAGAAAAATAAAATAAAGTAAAATAAAAATAAAAAATAAACTACAAGAGCAATGCAGAGAGGGAAGAATGCCCAAAGGATGACAAGCTCAAATCCATGAGGCAACCTTATCATGGTGACCAGGTATAAGCTTCAAGTATGAAAGCATAAGAGCAAAATTATAAAGGAACAGCAAGAACTCAGAGTTATAGAAACTATAAAATATAGAAAGAAGAGTAGAATTAGAGAAGGGATTACAGAATATTTCTCCCAACACAGGTGAGTGTGTATCTTTACCAGAATACTTCTCAAAACTTGTATCAAAAAGAAAATTTAACAACAAAACTCATGCTTACTAAATGTTCTGTCAACCAGCCCTTTTCTACATAGTTTAAGCAATGTCCTTTATGTTTCATCCAGAATGTTTTAAGATCATATTTGTTATTTAATTAAAAATATTAAATTATCCATAAACAATGCATTTCCACTTTGTTCAAATGCAGGTGTTTGTATGCAACAAATACAAACAAGAGTTTAGCTCCAAAGACAATCAAGGGTTTAGTTCCATTGTTTTCTCTTATTATCTTAAACTCATTATTTGGTCAGAGACTCCCAAATTTAACCAGCTATCCTGTTGTCAGCAGGAAAATGTGGCCTTTCAGATCTATTTTCTTTAAACAGAAACCACAATTTCATTAGAAATTGAGATTACTATCAATCCCTGAATTATTCCAATGTACACAGGGATGGAGGTGTTGCCCATTTTGGGAAACACTGGCTTAGAGTCTTAAGGTCTTAAACATTAGAAAATAAATTGTCCTTGGTTTCCTCCAAATGTTTGAGCATCACATTTCAGAACCATGATGAAGATGGCAGGACACAAAGCTCTAAACAGATGAGGCAGGTGATGTAGAGTGAGTCCAGTATCTAGAATTTGGGAAACATTTACTCCGAAATCATAAAAATAATTTATTGAGCAAAGTTGGAACTTCTGAATCAGTACTAAACATGATCCAAGTATACCCCACCCTAAATTTGGAATTAGTAATTGTTTTAAGTATGACAAGTTCATATTGTCTAGGGGCTGCTTAAAGTATTAAGGAGGAACTGTCAAGGTGTGGTCCTAATGGTGGAATAAATATTCAATCCCAACTCCAAAGAGAAACTTTCAACCAGAGGAATTTTCTAATGCTCATGTAATCAACACCCTGAGAGAATCCAGCTACAAAGGTGGAGTGAGAATGAGCGCAGAAAGGCATAAACTACAACCACGCAAATTCAAAGACTCCAAATGTCAGAATCAGAATGGGTGAAACTGACCAATCTCAGAGATGCTGGAGGAAAATCTTGATGAAAGCAGAATGACCTCTTATTCAACTTCAGTAAAAAAGAATCAAAAGCCTATCAGAACCTTTTGGTTCTTTGAACTGTGTTGTATAGTGTGTATTTATGAACCATCTCTATAGTACTATGACGGTTAAGTCATTGCAACAAATATTTTTATATTTGTCATAAAGTGCCTCCCCAATTATTCTATGTAAAGATTCTTGAAGGAAACATATCTCATAATAGTCAAGATTCTGATACTCAAAAGAAATAAAAACTTGATAAAGCACACTCATTATAGAACACTCTTTAATAAAACTCTTCCTTTGAAAAGTACTTAAGTAGATTGTGTTCAAGGAAATGTCAATTTAGGGAAGATATCCATTCTTTTAGATGCCATAAGCACCCTGAAGGTCACATTCTCTTCTGAAATGAGTTCTTTCTCTATTGCTTGGAAATGTGACCAATAAGCTTAGCAAGTACTTGCACCTTGTGTGCACTTATTCCCAAACTTGGGCACAAATATGATTACATGCTTACCTCCTCCAATAAATTACATAAGCTCCACACGCAATGATTAGTACCAGTCTAGCACCCACAATATAAGCATGCACATGCTTCCCCAGAAATCAAATCAACCCTAAGGTGTTTATCTGCATTAGGTTTAATTTGCTGCAGATCAAACTCTATTATCTTTTCCTAGACACCTCTGTGAGCCAGGCTACCTCCAACCTAAGAAAAATGTCCCTAGCAATTCCACATCAACCCTTCTTAGAAGACAATTCTCAACAATGTGCTATAGGAAAAAAGTTAATCTCTCTCTCACACACATACAAAAACCCTATACACACAATTATAATTACATCACTCAGTTAAAACCCTTCAGTACCTCAGGGTTACTGAATACTTTTCAAAACTTTGGGCTTGACTCACAAACATTTTTGCAGCCTAACACCTTCCTATCTTTCAACACATATTCTGCCACTCAGCCACAAGAAACCATCAGTTCTTTTAATCCCTGGCACCAGGAAAAGGGGGAAGGATGAAGAAAGAGGAAAGAAGAGAAGGGAGAAAAAACAGGACGGAGGCTGTGGCAATTTGTCACAATAAAGCCAGTCAGATTGACACTTCAACCTCCATCCAGTGTGGTCGCTCGTAAAGAATGAGACAAACAAACATACAAGGAAGTTCCAAGCTTCAGGGTCCAGAGAAGCCTTGGGAGAACTCACAAACTGGCCATTAATTCAATCCAACATCACTCACCCAGCCTCATTCCCAAGATGTGAGCCATCATTTAAGTTGACAAAGACATTAAAGACAGTTAAGAGCAGACGCTGGGATATTTCACATAGCCAGTCAGCAAACAATATTAATGTATCCAGTTATGATGATTTTCTATTCTAGTCTATGTTGCATTTATATATCAAAGACCTTACACTGTCTTATTCTATTTTTCCCTGGGTACACAATTGCTACCCTGTCATCTAGCCTATTCTTTCCTGGATATATGTTTGCTGCCCATTTTTTTTAATCTAAAAATCTAAACCATTTTATCCAGGGATCCTGACTGTGGAGTTTTTGTAAAAGGGACAATTTCCCACTGGAGGCAGAGTTAGTGTCTGTCTGACTTCCAATTATGATGCAGTTCAGCACCATCAGACTCACATATACGGGGAAAAGCTGCTACCGGATCTCCCTGTGCCCAGCTGATCACAAGGCGCCCAGGAGGGAAAGCAGGTTCTAGCCCTGGCCTGCCACTCTAGCAGAGCCTCGCAAGAAGTTAGAGGACCACTCACACCATGAGGGCCGCCATTTTCCACATCTGGACTCCCCTCTCGTCAGAGCTCCACCCAGCAGAAGAGCTGATCACAAGCCCGGTTCATCAATAAATGCTCGAGATTAGAGGAGACTACAAGAGTATCCCACCCAGAGTCAGAGGCTGGGTAGGACAGAGAATGGAACAGTGTGCTGACAATTGTCGAGGGTACTAGTGCCAACCTAGAACTGAGCATTAAATACAGGCAAAAGGATACACATGACAACCCTTTAATGTATGTTCTATAGTCCATAGTCTGGAGGGGAAGGAATGGAGAGAGAGAAAGGGAAAGAAATGGGGAACCTGTCATGGAGGCGGGATGGGGGATGGGGGGGAGGGAACCGGGTAGTTGGTGGTGGGAGATGGGCACTGGTGGAGGGATGGGTGCTGGAACACTGTATGATCAAAACCCAGGTATGAACTTTTTAATTGTGTATCTCACGGTGGTATAATCACTGTATCACTGTCTTCCCGTCCATCATCAATTTGCTCGAGCGGGCACCAGTAACATCTCCATATGTCCTGTCTCATGCTAGTAAAGCCCAAGGGCATCTGCTTGCTCCAGGAACATAAAGAGCCTCAATCCATTCCGGAATGAGGTCTATAATTGTTACTGGTATTTGGCATATCAAATACAACACAGGTAGCTTGTCAGGCTCTGCCATGCAGGTAGCATACTCTTGTACTCATCTCTAAGTCCAGCATTTATTGATGAATTGCGCGGACGCAAGTGGCCGCACGAGCTGGGCTGTGATAGGCTGGTCTGCTGGGTGGAGTTCTCACGAGAGAGAAGTCTGGAAGTGGAATAATAAAATACTTAAAAAAAATACTTAAAATACTTAAAAAATAAAATAAAATAAATACTTAAATAAAAATAAAATACCTAAAAAAAAGAGTATCCCACCCACGCGGCAGAACCTGGCAAGCTACCCATGTCATATTTGATATGCCAAACACCAGTAACAATTATAGACCTCATTCCCATGACCTGATGGAACGGTTTGAGGCTCTTTATGTTCCTGGAGCTAGCAGATGAGATGCCCTCGGGCTACACTATAGGACGTATGGAGATGTTACTGGTGCCTGCTCGAACAAATCGATAATCAATGAAAAGACAAGTAATACAAGGGAAATGATTTGGAGTCTAATGAAAGTATCTGATATGAAGACCACATCTCATTAGTATTAGGGAGCATGAAGTGAAATGGTGACACATGAAAAGTGAAGGACAGGGGACTGAAAACTTAAGAATGCCACAGTTGCTCCAGTGATACCAGCAAAGCCTGCATCTAAGAATGCTTGGGTGCCTCTTCCTCCAGTTCCATTCCACCATCCTTCCCACTATCGCTTGAGCTCCAGCCTTTCCATTTCCCAAGCTCCCTCCCTCCTCTTCCCTGTCACCTTTCAAATGTTGGGGTCAGAGTGCTAGTACAGTGGGTATGTCATTTGCCTTGCACCCAGACAACATGGGTTTGATCCCTGGCATCCCATTGGGTTCCTCAGGCACCTCCAGGAATTAATTCCTAAGTGCAGAACCAGGAATAACCCCACATCACTACCAGGTGTGACCCAAAAGGCCAAAAAATATGAGTAAAACATTCCTTAGTCTGAACTGCTCTTCAATCCCTCTTGATTAATTCTTCAACTCTTCCTTTTAAAAAATAACTTCATTAAGGTATTGGAATATACAAACTGTTAATGATGGTTTCATGCATACACCATTCCAACCACATATCCACCATCAGAACGCCCACTTCTTTACCACCAAGATCCCAAATGTCCCTCCTATCCAAACCCTCCATATCCCATGAGTTCAGTTCTGTGGTCCAAAACAACTCCAAGATACCATCTCACACTAGTGAGAATGGCACGTATCAAAAAGTGAAAACAGTCAGTGTTAGTGGGGTGAGGTGAAAAAGGAGCCCTCATTCCTTGTTGGTGGGAATATTATCTGGTTTAACCTCTAGAGAAAGAAATGCAGAGATTCCTCCAAAAAGCAAGAATAGAGTTTCCGTTATAATCCAGAGATATCACTTCTTGGTATCCCCCAAACACTAAAGCATTCATTCAAAAGAATACATGAATATATACATTCATTATAGCTCTTAGTACAATAGCTAAAAGACAGAAGCAAACCCAAATATGTGTGAATGGATCTTCAAATCTTTCCTATTCTTTAAACCCCTAGGGGACCATGGTTATCCAGACCACAGACATACTCACGAACCACTTTCCTTTTTCTCCAGATCACTTAAGTTTTTGATAAATGATATGTCCTATCACTTAACAGTGTGTTAATAAGTAATATGTTCCTAAGATCATTTAACCTGTAGCTGCCTGTTCTCATCACCAGGACAGCTGACTCCAAGTCCATTTTTATCCCTATGTCACCAGTATATGGTATGGGGCTTGTACCAGTACAAGGTAGAAATATATGTGACCTGAGTAGCTATCAGTGTCCTTATCTGAACAATGACTAGAAGCTGGCCATGTGATCTAAGGCCCTCCAGCTAGGTGCTCTGGCTCCTCAGGACAACCAATCACATTTCTTATCTCTACAGAAGTCCTAACAAGACCAAGAGGATAGTTTATTATCTTAGGAGAAGGAAGTGCTTTCTACAAAGAGGGACTGGTCTCACCATAGAAGCATTCTTCCCCCTAAAGCCCCCATAAGAAAGACAATGAACTCACAATGTCTTTACCTTCTGCCAGAGATTCCGTAATGATCATTTCTGTGGAAACAGAATTATCTCAAATTATCTCAAAGTTAATAATTCTGAATAAACATCTCAAAGTCTCTGATTCTGCCTCTGTGCAATATAACCAGCCCACAACTCTGAACGCCCAACAAGGTAATGAAACAGGCCAACCTTTGATATAAGAGCCGTATAAGGTGAGATTTAAAATCCCAAAAAGAATTGGAGACATTTCATTTCAATATCTATTGACCCACCTTTCAAATTCTCAGACTTCCAGGGTGAATATATTTGACCTTTCCCATCCTCTCTTTGGTGCAAGGAATCAAACCCAGGGCTTTTTGCACATATAGGGGACATGGTCTATATAGACACTGAACTACACCCAACCTGACCCCCCACTCCCAAGCCAAGTTTGGGTTTGTTTGTTTTTTAACATGAATGCTATGTGATTTCAGTGAGTATAGAAAATCTGACATAACAGAAAGAATATTGATTTGGAGTTAGAGGATCTGGCTTCCAAAGGGAGTTGCTAGTTAATTACCTCAATCTATGTGACCTTAGTCTCACGACTTTAGCATCATCCTGGACTAGAGAAACAGTACTTTGTTTTTTTGGTGTTTTTTAATTTTTTATTTTTACAATTACAAAGATATACAATTCAAAAGTTCACATTTGGGGTTTGGTCATACAGTGTTCCAGCACCCGTCCCTCCACCAGTGCCCATCTCCCACCACCAACATCCCCGGTTCCTTCCCCCTCTCCCCCAGCCCTCCTCCATGGCAGGTTCTTTATTTCTTTCCATTTCTCTCTCTTTCTCTTTTCCTTCCCTTCCAGACTATGGATTACAGAACATACATTAAAGGGTTGTCATGTGTATCTTTTGCCTCTATTTAATGCTCAATTCTAGGTTGGCATTAGTACCCTCGACAATTGTTAGCACACTGTTCCATTTTCTGTCTTACCTAGCCTCTGATTCCCGCACGTTTGAACCAAACTGACCTGAGCTGACGTGGAAGCGAATTCTTAATGGCAGCACATGCTATACTGATCCTAATGTTGCTACGTCTACAAAGGATTCTAAAGCCCTTGTTTCAAGAGCTTACAATGAATCAATCTGTTCAATGTTTGGGCTTCTTCAGGGAACGGAGACATATTTCACTTCCCTCAAAAATGATGAGAATTTTGGCAAAGATAAACTCAGCCACCTCAGTGACCAACTGTCAAAACAAGGCTTCAGGATTTCAAAAGCTTCTCCCCACAAATGAGCCTCTTAGAACATATGTGGGATTACAAATGACATCCATCTAAGAAGGTTTAAAAAAATCTTTTATTTTCCCTTCTTTGTACCCTGATTTTGTTCAAGATTCTATCACCTTAAAAAAATGCACTTAGGAAGAAACATTAATGTAGGAATGCAAAAGCCCACCCAAATCTTAAAAACCTGGAACATTTTTTGGATGTTGGAAGGGAACTAGAAGTTGGTTTGATATACCCAACCCACCCCCCACACACACACACACAAAGATAGATGTCCTAGGGTGTTTAAATTCAGCCCACAGACTCAGCTAAGTTTCATTTATTCTTTCTGGTCGTCATAAATCTCCAGACATTTTGCTAGTCGTTTCTGCAGATAGTAAAGTAAAACTGACAAGGTAGTTCATTCAGCGATGCTTTGTATAAGGATGGAATTGAAGCTCTCTTTGTACCAGCTAGCACCATGGCCATCAGCCACATATTCCCCCAAGCATTTGAAATGTGTCTAGAGAATAGAATAAATTACTATTGATGTAAGCATAAAAGTTAAGTAGCCACAGAGTATTTGTGGCTATCATAAAGTAATGCTCTATAAGAAAAGACATTTAGGGACCAGAGAGATAGAACAGCGGGTAGGCATTTATCTTGAATGCCGCTGACCAGGGTCTGATCCCTCACATTCCATATGGTCACCCAAGCACTGCCAGGAGTGACTGAGTACAGAGCTCTAAACACAGCCAGGTGTCGCCCCAAACAAACAAACAAACAAACACCAGGAAGACATTTTAAAAAAGAAAAGTGAGGGAGGGGAAAGAAGAGGAATGGGAGATAAAAAGAGGAAAAGAATCTAGTGTGGTTAGTGTAAGTGTACATCTAATGAGTTATGGAATCTTTTGAGGGTCAAAGGGAAGATGTTTAGGAAAACTACAGAGTGAAGATTTCATTTGAAGGGGAAGGGATAGTCACCAGTGGTAAAACGGGGGCGGGAAACTTTGGAATAGAAGCCACAACCTCAACAAAGCTTGAAGGCATATGGCAGCTTTACAGGATGGTGGTTTGGTTTAGTTGAAGCGCCAAAAACCTAGATAAAGCAGGAGCAGGCAGGACTCATAGTGGGGCAGGAACAGAGCTGGAGAGAATCTTAAAGGGCCTGATGCATAATTCGAAGGGGTTTAGATTTCGTCTGTAGGCAAACACTTCTGTCGGGCACAGTCTAAAGTTTTCCAGGGGTGTTTGATATACTTGTTGCTTGTTTGTTTTCCCAGAGATGGGAACAAGAGCTGATGTTTTCATTGTCTTTAACTAACTTCCTCCTTCGGCTTCATGCTTATATTTTTCTCATTGCACAACATGCTTGGTTTCTATTTTCACACTGGCCCAGAGAAACGTAAATAGCAAAGTTAAGTTTAACTCAGCTGCTGTCTTTTCTTATTCAGCCCAAACAACTACTTCAATCTAATCTTTCCAGGTTACAGGTGAAGCTTGTGTCTGATAGGCACCATCATGTCTGCATACCTGCCAGGGCCAGCCACACAGCTACCGTTGCTCAAAACTAAAGAAGTATTGTAGCACTTTGCAAACTGCACGGATGGCTCCGACAAAAGCTGCACAAGTTTGGGATGACCGAGAACATAATGACCAAGAAAATTTGAACTGAACTGTTCTAATTTTCTTAGAAAGATGTAGTAGTCACAAATAAGCAACAAGCTTCTGCCTTTCAACCAGCTAAAACATCATTGTTAGTTACCCAAAATCAACCATTACAGAACATCTACTCTGGCAAGCCAGTGTGCTCAACGCTCTTTGCCTACGTTATTCCTTTGCCTGCATAATGTAGTCCTCACAGCATAGAAAGGTATTTTTTATTTTATTTTATATTCTGGGATCACATCTGTTGGTGCTCAGGGCTATAGCCAGTTCAATGTTCTGGGGCCACTACCCAAGGTACTTAGGGGGGCCATACAGAACTGGCTCCTACATACAAAGGCTCTCTTTCTCTCTTCCTCTCTCTCCTCCCTCTCCCCCAAGGATGGAACATGTGAGGCAATTAATTGCTCTAGCACTGAGCCTCATCCCTTGACCCCTAAAGATAGGTATGCATATCCCTTGTTCACATGTATAGAGTGAAGTGCCAGAAAGATAGTTCATGGGTCACCGGTGTTTGCCTTGCATGCAACTGACCCTTGTTTCAAACCCTGGCAGAGTAATATGGTCCTGAGCACTTCCAGAAGTGGCCCTCGTTATACACACACACACATACACACACACACACCCCTACACACAAACTGCAGAAAAACAGGAAAAACAATATGCTACTAACCCAGAATCCTACAGCTAGTCGACAGCTAGTAAGCAATGCCAATTTCAAGCCCAGAGTAAATTATTAGAAAATGTTATTCTAAGATACTGGTGTAGCAACTGAAACAGAAGGTTCCAGCAACTCAGCCTCCTCTAAGTGGTGATATCAGGTAGATCCCCAGATCATTTAGTTGCTATTACTGCACATATAACTTGAGATGATTGGATCTCTCCAATTCCTGAAAGGTAGAGTGTAAAAAAAGTTTCTAACTATGGGGTCACACCATATATGGTATTGCATAAACGAACATGCAGGCCACGTTGAAATACATGTCTTTATGGTTTATTATCCTTAAATGTTTGATGGATATATTATTTCTATATACTTAGATGCCTGGGGTCATATAAAAATTTCTCCGGGTAAATAGGTTATGAGTGGAAAAAGTTTAAGAAGTCCTGGGATAGAGAAAGCTTGGAAAGTTTACATTTAAGTGGTAAGTTTCTGAAATTCATTCACACTTCAAGCTAACATATATTAAGCCCCCCCAAATTTAATATCCCTCTGCTGGAGCTAAGCATATAAAAGAAACATCAGAACCTTAAGAAACTTTCCTATTTGCAATTGAAAAGTGGTGTTTAGGGGCGGAGCAATAGTCCAGCGGGTAGGACGTTTGACTTGCACGTGGCTGGCCTGTGCCAGCCTGGGTTCGATCCCTGGCATCCCATATGGTCCCCTGAGCACCGCCAGGAGTAATTCCTGAGTGCAGAGCCAGGAGAAACCCCTGAGCATTGCCGAGTGTGACCCAAAAAGGAAAAAAGAAAAGTGGTGTTTGTGACATGCCACTCACCCATCAGGAATAGTACTCATTCCTAAAGAATTCTGTAAGGTGGTGGCGTGTCTATTCATCTGGCCTGCAGACTCCAAGCTACAGGATCTGTAGAGTTTTAGGCAAAGGTGCATGTCATGTATAGCGAGCTATACCCCTATCTGGAAGGCTGTCCATTTATACTCCCTGCTGAGTTAATCGCACTCTCCAATCTCTCTGTAAGGTACCAATGCTTACCCAAGGCACACAAACACAGTGTGCTGCTCCCCAGAACACTACCAGCCTGTTGTGGACTTACCAAGAGACATCTGGGCTTGTCAAAATGACATAATTTTGGAAACCAATTTTAAAATGAATTCAGTAAGTGTTGCATCTAGAAAACTAATTTTCTTATTTTCAAACTTACATTTTCACTCTTCTTTGAAAAGACTCAATAGGGACTAAGGACTATTACTATCACTATCTTCCCGTTAATCATCTATTTGCTAGAGCGGGCACCAATAATATCTCCATATGTCCTATCTCATGCTAGTAGAACCCAAAGGCATCCGCTTGCTCCAGGAACTTAAAGAGCCTCAAACAATTATATTAGGTCACGGAATGACCTAATATAAATGTTACTGGACTAAGGACATGCTCTGGAAATAGATAAGGACGATATTTAAAAAATAAATAAAACTTCATTTTTGTGGTTCCAGGGATAGAAACCAGGGTCTCACACATGCAAGGTTAGTGCTTTACTGCTGACCTATAGCCCCAGTCTGTCAATAATTAGACAGGCTGTAAAAAGGATGATAAAAATCTACAGGAATTTTTTTACCCAAGTTACTTCACAAAAAACTTTAAGTCCTTTTTCCACATTAAAGGAAGCAGAAATGGAAGTAGTAGATTTGTGCATTGTAGCTCTGACACAGGAAAGAAGTAACTACAACCAGTGAACTATACCCACAAAAAAAGCTTTTGCCTAGCATCAAAAGTTTGACAAAGTCATGCACATGTCTGTGACTCAACACTAAAATAAAACATTCATATAACTATCATGTTTTCCCCACTTTGTCAAACTAAACCAACCAGCTGCTGGTCCCCAATATCTGATTAGTGATAGTATAATCACAAAGCCGGGCTATCTAGGTTCTTTTTTAAAATTTTAGAAGATAACCAGAAACCTGGAAGACCATGACCATGCTCATCAACTGAAATGAAGAACATTTGGCAACTGTGTCTATCATGGAAGAGATAATGGGTTTTGATTTTCACTCCAGGCCCTTGAGGAAGAGCTTAGAGACCCTCACCCAGATCAGCTGCCCCAACACTGCAGGTCTAGGTGTTCCTCCCTTGTATGTGACAGTGTTTGTCTCACACGATTTTACCTGCATTGAATAATTGTTTCTTGATTTGTTTTTTGTTTGCTTGTTTGTTTTCATCGCTAGGAGTCACATTTCTAAGTCCTACTCTTTGTTGCTACTTGACCAAATGATGGACTCTCTCCAGAGAGGACCACTGGACTAGAGCCATTACCAACTGAATCCCACGGGATGTCAAAAGATCACGTGGCCACCCACCTACAAGATGGTCAGACTTCTTCATCAAGACCCTGAACGAACGGTTTGAGGCTCTTTGTATTCCTGAAACAACCAGATGCCATTGGGCTACACTGGCACATGATAGGGTCAAATGGAAATATTACTGGCGCCTGCTTGAGCAAATCAATGAATAACAGAATGTCAAATGATCAAGTGAAGGAGAGAGCACTTACCTCTAACTTGCAGTTAATAACCTGGGCAACATGTTTTACTACAAAGTGCCCCCAAGTGAACTGTAAACTGTAACTACTTAGCAAATGTTAAACTAGTCCATACATTATTTTTATATACGCTTGTGCCTAAAGACTCCTTACTCATCACCTATCAAACTATGATTAACGTAGCACATTGCTAAAAATGCACTGAACTTTTGGTCCCAATGTCTAGTTACTTCTACAAATTCTGTGTGTGGGTAATGGCAAACAGGAATTCTAGCAATTTTCAAAGACAATGTGTCGCAGCTGGAGATTAACTGCATCATTGTCATCTTAAATTGAAAACGTTCTTGAGCTAGCTACCCCATTTCTATTAATAGGTCTATGAAATTGCTATTAGGTTTTCCTTCTGCTGCTGCTGTCTCGGTTCTTGAGGAACAATGGCATTGCTACCTTTCTGACTAATATGAAGTTTTTAATTGTGTGTGCAGTGTTTGGGAACCACTGTTATGCTTGTGAATCACAAGAGCTGGGTGAAGCTACAGGTTTTTATCTCTTTGACCTGAGACTTCTATATTCAAGCTCCTTTGAAGCGCTGCCACCCTCTCTGCCCTGATCTTGTTCTGTGCACCGTGTGGGAGCTTAATCCTTTATTGGCTCTAAAAGTCCCTTCCCACTCAGTCTGAATTGGAAAAGGTCCCCTCTATAGATCCATGGTATTTCCTGGGTCATACCACTAAATAGCTTCCCAGCAACCATTATACTTAATCATTTAAGCCTGATATTTCATAACCCACCTGTATGTAAACAAAAATCATAATACCTTGCAAAAATATTAGTACTGCGATGGATTTTATGATACTGTTTCTGTGTACAGATTTTCTTAGGAAAACATCACCCTCAACGAGGGTCTCCAGAGGTCAGAATGATAGTACAGCAAGTAGGGCATTTGCCTTGCATGTGACTGACCCTGGTTCAATCCTTGGCATCCCATATGGTTCGACGAGCATCACCAGGCTCTACACTAATTCTTGAGTGTAGAGTCAGGGGTAACCCCCTGAGAGCATCACCGGCGTGACCCATAAAGCCAAAAATAAATAAAAACAAGGGTCTCCTGGCCTTTGGTATCTTTTGACCTGGGTCCATTTCCACTAAAGTGACATTTAGTCATTGTACCCTTTTACTGCAAATAAAAAACATATTAAGTACTTAATAAGTCGAGCTAATATAAAAATCAAACTTCTGTCTACTACCAGCAAGTTAAAATTAATATTTTTGAGTCCAGTAAATATTCCAAAGTATAAACCCAAACAAACTTTCTCTTTATTCTACTCACACATACTCTTTTTTTATAGTTTTAATAAAATGTTCCTGGCACCTGATGTTAAGTGGTCCTACATCTGCCTGACAACCTTTCTCCCTGATTTGTGTAGATTCAAATATGACCAAAGCTTTAAAGCTGGCCCCTAGAGCTATATCCTATAACACACTGTCCTAAGCAGGAAGGTTCTCTCAATCCTGAACCCAGCGATCATGCCCCAACTCCCCCCGTAAGCTTGTACTTTCAGCCTTGTATCTTATTTCATCTATCTGTGCTGTGAGCTGCTTGAGAACAGATTTCCAGCCTCCTAGCATCACACTCCCATACAGTCACTAGGTCTTGCAAGTAGTATCACTATCACTATCTTCCTGTTAATCATCTATTTGCTAGAGCGGGCACCAGTAACATCTCCATATGTCCTGTCTGATGCTAGTAGAACCCAAAGGCATCCACTTGCTCCAGTAACATAAAGAGCCTCAAACCATTATATTAGGTCATGGGAATGACCTAATATAAATGTTACTGGTATTTGGCATATCAAATACAACACAAGCAGCTTGCCAGGCTTGCCGTGCAGGTGGCATACTCTTGTAGTCACCTCTAAATAAAGCATTTATTGATGAACCGTGTGGCCACTGGCTGTGATAGTCTGGTCTGCTGCATGGAGTTGTGATGAGAGGGAAGTCCGGATGTGGAAAATGGTGGCCCCCATGGAGTGGGGGTGTTGTCTGGCTTGTTGTAGGCTCTGCTGGGGTGGTGGGCCAGGGCTAGAACCCGCCAGACCTCCCGAATGCCTCATGAGCGACTGGGCACAGGGAGAGCAAGTAGCAGCTTGCTCTAGCCTCCTAGCATCACACTCCCATACAGTCACTAGGTCTTGCAAGTAGAAGCAGTCGGAAAAGGAATAAATGGGAAAGAAGGGCTGGAGGGATAGAGGTGGGGGGGCAAAAGAGATGGTGAGACAGAGGGAGAGAGGGAGGAAGGGAGAGAGGGAGGAAGGGGAGAGAGGGAGGAACGGAGAGAGGGAGGAACGGAGAGAGGGAGGAAGGTAGGAAAGGACTAAGGGAGGGAGAGAAGGAGGAAGAGAGGAAAGGACTGAGGGAGGGAGGGAGAGAGGGAGGGAGTTGGGAGGGAGAGAGGAAGGGTGGAAGGGTGGAAGGGTGGAAGGGTGGAAGGAAGGAAGGGAGGAAGGAAGGAAAGAAGGAAGGAAGGAAGGAAGGAAGGAAGGAAGGAAGGGAAGGAAACGAACGAACGAACGAACGAAGGAAGGAACGAAGGAACGAAGGAACAAAGGAAGGAAGGAACGAAGGAACAAATGAACGAGCAAACGAACGAATGAAAAAACAAACGAATGAACAAACGAACAAATGAACGAACAAACTCTGGCATGGAGGTCACCCAAGATCACTTATGGGGCTTATATATGTGCTTTCAAGAGACCACACCACATAGCCACACAAAATTCATTCCTCTTTTCAGTAGTGGTGCTCACTCGAGCATCCCATCACTTTAACCTGACTATGGGTCACACAGAAACCACTGTGGCACTAGGAACACAGACAGCAGAACTGCCAGGACCACATTCAGCTCCTGTGGGTACTGACATGACCCTGAACTAGCTGGGCAAGACAGCTTAGTCTCTGTGCTGTTGCTCCAGTCCAAGGGTCTAATACTTCTTGAAGGAAGTAATAGAGAGAGCACAGGAGTTAAGGCACTTGCCCTGCAAGCCAGTTCAATCTCCAGCACTGAATATGATCCCCTAAGCAACTCCAGGAGTGTTTTCTGAGCACAAAGATAGGAGTAAGCCCCTAGGATAGTTGGTTATGGCAAAAAAGAGAGAGAAAAAGCAAAGCACAGAATCTTGTTTCAAAGAGACATGAGTACAAAAGCTGTGCCAAGTAAATTTCTGCCCACCCAAACCCGCATTCAAAGAAAGAGAATACTTTTTTATTTGCTCTTTGCTTTTTGAGTTACACCCAGCAAAGCTCAGGGATTACTCCTGGTTCTGCGCTCAAGAATTACTCCTGACAGTGCTCAGGGCACCATATGGCATGCCAGGGGATTGAATCAGTTCAGACGCATGCAAGGCAAAAGCCCTCAACACTGTACTGGGTTTGTCATCCTGGCTTTATCAAGAATAACCCAGAGAATTTTCCCTGGCCTTAACCTGCCCCCTCACACAGGGTGACCATCTCATTTGTACTTGTAGTCTGCATTATCATTTCAAGTAAAAGAATATAACTTGTGGTTACCCTGGGAGAACAGATCTAAAGAGACCCTGGGATGAATCATCCTGGGGTGTTTCATCATCTGTAATACAGGGATAAATATAACAATCCCAGAGGTTTGCCACAAGACCAGGGACTCTGAGATTGGGACCCAAGCCAGGTCTAACACTGATGGTCTCTGGTGGGTGACAGCTTCCGCCCCCTCTTCTTACTGAGTAATATCACCTTTCCTAAAATGTGTTATTTTGTATATTCTTTGGCCTGCTCCCTCCTCTCACTGAACCTCTGTGATAACCAAGAGAGACACTAACATCTCTGAGTACTGAATAGTACTCAAGGAGGTCAAATGAGGATTTGGACGAACATGAACATCTTTGTAATTGTGTATCTCATGGCAGTATAATAAAAAATTAAAATAAAAATACAAGGATTTGGAGAGGATCAACTTATCCTGGATAAAGCCAGGATGACAAACCCAGCACACATGTCTCTGTAACGAAACATGCAAGTTGTGTGAACTTCGGGGATGGGACTGGGAATCTGAATGAACATTTTGTGATGCATGGCTAAAGTCTTGGGGCAGTGGAGCAGGGACCCCAGAAAAGTACAGCAGGAAGTCCTCACGAGAGGCACAGGCTGCAGCCCGGAAATGTCCGTTTCTTTGGCTAGCCTCATCCTTTCCAGCAGGAGACAATTTCCTGGCTGTGTCAAAGTGCATTTCGTGCTCCATCTCAGAGGTGGCTGCACTTTTAGGGAGACGGCGGGAGAGTGCCAGCTTCTTCCCCAGTGGTCCTCAATACATTCGGGAATGATAAGGATCAAGGAGAAGGTTTACTGGAACGTTTAACAAGCATGCAAAAATATTGGTTTTGTGTCTATGGCCATAAGCATCCTGGCAAAGGATCAACTGCCTGCCTCTGTTCCCGAATGAGACAAAAACAATTAGCAAAGCCAGGTATTAGCCCTTCTGTTCATGCTTCATTTCCAAATGACAAATGGCAATGTGTCTAACTCATACGTTATTCCTTTATCTCTATGGTCTTATTTGAAATTGTTGGCTGATCTTCATCCCCCTGTGAATAGTACAAAACTTATTAAAGTCCAACTCAATTTTTTAGTGAATATTTCCAACATCACAGAGAGAGCAAAGATTTATATACTGATACGGTATGCCTCTCCACCTCTAAATGTAAATATAGACATGCTTCTTATTTCCCTCCCCGAGTGCCTTTCCTCCACTTTGGAGGTAACTCCATGAACTGGATTCTTCCCCTCCATATTCTCAGAGGACTGAGTACTCCATAAGCCATCCCTTCTGAGATCAATCTTCAATTACTTCCACTTTTGCTTTCCTCCCTTCAGCCTAAGAATAGCTCAAGTGTCAGAAATCCACAGAACCCATGAGCAAATTCTTTGTATTCTCCACTTTACTTCCCAGTCTGTCCCTTTACCAAAAATGCTGAAAATGTAATCGGTGCTAGTTATTTCTATGGCCCCATTCCCTTTCCCTCTCAGTCAGTATGGTACAGTATGGTAGTAGGCATTACTGAGAGGGTTAGAGAGACAGAACAGGCAATAAGGAGCTTGCCTGGTGTGTGTCACAGCCTGGTTCAACCCCCTCTACCACATAAAATCTTCTAGACATGCCAGGGGTCTCCCCTGAGCACAGAGACAAGAATAGGTTCTTGAGAATCATCAGATTGGCCCACAACAACCTCCCCCACAAAAATGAAGAGAGGCAGGATGCAATGACTGGGATCACTAATAGCCTGACAATAAAAACCAATACCTTACTAGTTACCTGAGTAAGGTTCTCAAACACAACAGTCATGTGTATCCTTCCCTCCTCTCATCATCCAAGCTAGCAGTATCAACAAAGCATTCTACAAAAGTAAGTCAAACAAAAAATCTTGTGTGAAGAGTCCTAGATAGAGAAGAATAAAGGTCTGGTTCCTAACTTAACCTTATGACCAACTTTATTACTTTGATTACTTGATTACTTAATATCTCATTATTCGTCAATTTGCTTGAGCAGGCACCAGTAATATTTTGATTTGACCCTATCACGTGCCAGTGTGGCCCAATGGCATCTGGTTGCTTCAGGAATACAAAGAGCCTCAAACCGTTAGTTCAGGGTCTTGACGAAAAAATCTAACCATCTTGTAGGTGGGCTGCCACGTGATCTTTTGACATCCCTTGGGATCCATTCGGTAACGGTTATAGTCCAGTGGTCTTCTCCAAATGGTATTACATGTCCAGCCCATCTGATTTTTGATGCCTAGGCAAAAGAGACAGCATCCCTGATTCTGGAACAGTGATGGAGGTTGGAACTCCAAATTCCTTCTATCACTTGAGTGAGGCGTGGTATTTCAAGCATAGCTCTTTCGATTGCTCTTTGGGAGACCGGATAGCATTCTCATCCTGCTTTCGTAGGACCCAGGTCTCTGAGGCATATGTTAATGCAGGGAGAACGGTGGAGTTGAAGAGATGTGCCAAGAGCCAGAGGTTCTTTGTCTTTTTAGCTATTACTTCAATGCTTTAGATAAAGGGCAACCATGTATGCAAGCTGGCTTCCAAAAAAGGATTCAGCACAATCAACCATATCCACACGGTAACCAAGCTCATTGAAGTTTGTAGGGAGTTCAGGATGCCACTCTGTCTCACGTTCATTGATTTAAAGAAAGGCTTTGATTCTGTGGAGACTGAAGCAGTCATCGAAGCCCTAGCCAAACAGGGCTTTCAAACCCAATACATCAAGGTCCTTCGTGAGCTGTATTACGGATTCACCACCAGGATCTCACCATTCTACAAAAAAGTGATCATCAATGTCAAAAGAGGGGTTTGGCAGGGTGATACCATTTCACCAAAACTCTTCAGCGCCACCCTTGAGAACAGCATGTGACAATTAGAATGGGAAGGAATGGGAGTGAAGATAGATGGTCAGCAACGGAAACCACCTCCGCTCGCTGATGACATCATTCTAATAACACCTAACATTAGCCAAGTGGCACAAATGCTGGCTGACTTCGACCAAGAATGTGGAAAGATAGGTCTACAGCTGAATCTCCGCAAAGCTATGTTCATGAAAAATGAACTAGTTCCAGAGGCCCCATTCACTCTCAATGGAACAAACATCTCTGAATGCAGCAGTTATATGTACCTAGGTCCAGAAGTCAACATGATGAATGACCTAAAACCTGAGCTGCGCAGGAGGAAGAGAGCAGCATGGAATGCCTTTATTACTTTATATTAGCAAAATATCAGCAACCCATCAGAACAATTTTGGAGTAACTCAAGCACAACCTTAATTGAGCACAACCCTCCCATTCGATACAATTTCCCAACACCACTGCCTTCCAGACCCGATTTTGTCTATCAAGTGCCAGAGAAATGTCTCCTTTAAAATTTAGTAAATTACCCTCCAAAAGGCGCCCATCTCAGCTTCGCTTACAATTCTTTTTAATCACTGATAGGACCGCTGAAACCATCCATCATGCTCCCCACAGACCTGACTCTGAATGTTCCTCACTGGCAATGAATAAAGGTTTCCATTTCATCAGAGCCTGTTTTCATTAACAATTCAATTACCATTACATTACTGGGTCCACATTCTGCTCTGGATGAATGAAATCATAACATTCAGTGGTTTCCCAATGAAGAGCCAAAAAATGCAAAGAAAATGATATCTGATGATATCTGGTAATGAAGAAGAAACTAAACCACTTCAGCAACTACATTCAAGAGAGACCTGGCACCAGGATACCACTGCGCCCTGGTCAAGGTTCTAGTCATTCATTTTCTTGCCTAACTGGAAGAAAGATGCAAGAAACAGAGATGGCCAATGACAGACAAGTTCCACTGAGACCCGCTTGCATTCAGCAATGCAGGACCTGAGCTTCTTCCATACACTGATCATTAAAAACTAAGAAGGAAAAGACACCATCCTTACTATCAAAGTCTTCATAGCCAAAGAAACAAAAAAATCCATATTTTCTCCTGGAATTAGTAAGCATGGTAAAGCCAAAAGAACAAAAGCATTAGTCTTAAACACACCCAAGTTTGAATTTAGTAACTCCATTTATTAATTATAAAATCTATAAGCTGGGGCCAGAGTGATAGCACAGCAGGTATGGCATTTACTTTGCACGCAGCCAACCCAGATTCAATCCCCAGCATTCCATATGGTGCCCTGAGCATACCCAGGAGTAATGAGTGAAGAGCCAGGAGTAACCTCTGAGCATTGCCAGGTGTGACCCAAAAAGTAAAAGAAAAAAAAATCTATAAGTGACTGAACATTTCTCCTCTCTGGATCTCAATGCTGGTACCTGGAAAATGAAGACAATGCCTTACAGGATTGCTAAGATGATTAAAGTTAACACGGAAACACCTTGAAACAATAAATGCTATAAAAATATAGCAACAATACCAGAAGGTACATGCGGTTCTGTCAATTGCTAGATGGATAAAATTAATCAAATCAACTGCTTCACCTCTCTGATTCTCAGTATTTCTATAAGAAAAAACTTATATGATCGAGTTTACAGATTCCCATGCAAAGTACACATTACACATGAAATTAACCAATGAGCTATTTCCAAAATCTGGAATCTAAAAAAATGTTACTTGATCACTTGATCACTTGAATCCCGTTATTCATCGATTTGCTCGAGCGGGTGCCAGTAACATTTCCATTGGACCCTATCATATGCCAATGTAGCCCAATGGCATCTGGTTGATTCAGGAATATGAAGAGCCTCAAACCGTTCCTTCAGGGTCTTAACAAGGAAGTCCGACCATCTTGTAGGTGGGCCGCCACCTACAAATAAATAAATAAATGGTTGTTTGTAATTTTTCAATTACCATTTATGTGATGCTTAATATATGCCCATCATTAGCCTCGTGAAAAATTATCCTGATATCTGTGATCCTCATAACTACATATTGAGAAGAGCCACCTTTAACATTCCCAAGTAAGATTGGGAAACAGAAGTCTAAAGCAGTAAGTCGTGCAAGGTCACAAAAAAAATGGCAGGACTGTATACATCACGCCTCTCGGACCACTCCAACATCACTAAAATCCACATAACAATCAGTATCACTGTATCACTGTCTTCCCGTTCATCTTCGGATTTGCTCGAGCGGGCACCAGTAACATCTCCATAGGACCTGTCCATGCAAGTAGAGCCCAAGGGTACCTACTTGCTCCAGGAACATAAAGAGCCTCAAACCATTCCACCAGGTCATGGGAATGAGGTCTATAATTGTTACTGGCATTTGGCATATCAAATACGACACGGGTAGCTTGCCAGGCTCTGCCGTGCGGGTAGCATACTCTTGTAGTCATCTCAAAATCCAGCATTTATTGATGAACTGCACAGCCGCTTGCAGCCGCACAAGTCAGGCAGTGATCAGTTCTTCTGCTGGGTAGTTTCTGACAAGAAGGGAGTCTGGATGTGGGAAATGGAGGTCCCTCATGGAGTGGGGGTCATCTGGCTTGCTGTGAGGCTCTGCTGGGGTGGCAGGCCAGGGCTAGAACCTGCCATCCCTCCAAGGCACCTCACTAGCGGCTGGGCACAGGGAGAGCCAGTAGCAGCTCTGCCCCATGTCTGTGAATCTCTGGATCAGCATACCTGAGCTGGATTTAAAAAAGACTGCTGCAGGGTGGATCTCGATGAGCCGGGCTGTGATAGGCTGGTCTGCTGGGTGGAGTTCTGACGAAGGGGAAGTCTGGATGTGGAAAATGGAGGGCCCACATGGAGTGGGGGGTAGTCTGGCTTGTTGTGAGGCTCTGCTGGGGGTAGCTTGCTTAAATTTGGTGTCTTAAACTCCCCCTCGAAAGCCAGCTATATGTCTCTGTTTTAAATTTTTCCTCCGTGTAAAATTACAGGGAAACAATAAATTGTTCTTTCTATAGTACAGTTGTCTTTGAATATTAGATTACATGAACCAATGTCTCCATCAGAGCTGCATTATTTTGATGAAGCAGTTACCTACAAATTTTCCTTTAATTCTTAGGAATTGCTTTTTGGGAACAGAAGCCGTTCTGACAAATACAATGAGGGGAATGACAGAACAGCATCCTGGGCATGGAGAGGGAACATACATCCCTTTAATGTCAACAATGGCACAATAATAGCTGTATGAAAATGACTTTGGTGATAAATTGCTGATTCGATGAAGCGGCTGGGGAGGCTGGAGCTCGGCTCGCCCCAGGCCCAGCTGAAGATGGGACCCCCCAGGAGGGCAGACGGGTTTTGGGAGTGGGCCTGTCGCCTCTGGGGGGGTCCCGGAAGCAGCCAAATGAGACTCGCCCATCACACTAGCCACCAATTTTGTTGTCCGGACACTGGGAAACTGCCTCACGACCAGATCAACAGAGCAAAACCAGTTCGAGCTTGCGGCCACGCGGTCCATTAGAATAGTGGAAACAGTAATATCTTTTAATGCATTGAATTCCATGAAGAGCAGAAAAGTTTGGGAGGGAGAGATAAAGAGGAGAGAAAACGACATACAGAACCCGCCAAGTAGTTGAGGTGTGGGAGGGGGAGGGAGGTGGGGACATTGGTGATGGGAGATGGGTTTGGGTGGAGGGATGGGTGTTGGAGCACTGTAGAACCAAAACTCTACATGAGCATCCTTCAATTGTATGTCTAAAATGGTGTAACAATATTGGGGAAATAATAAAATAAAATAAAATACAAATACAAAAAAAAAAAAAGAAATTGCTGATTCACTATCACTATTGGGGCTTAGAGCTTTTCCATCCTTGAAATAATCATAAAATCCCCATAGTTAGAGTTAGTACCAGAATGAGTGGTCTTGAAAGCTTCTCCCATGACTTCCCTGATAACAGTGAACACCCACCATGATCCCCTTGGTTATTTGTGGGCACTTAAGTTCTGTGCTTTCCCCACCACCACCAACAGAGAATTGGCACAATCCACGCTTACTCTGTGATTATCGCAAGTCTAGCAGAAGGGAAGATCAATTCACAGGTGCATCAGTCTTACCTGCAGTCTCTTCTGGAGGGAAGGAGGAATGAAAGAGTCTTACTGATAGCAAAGGAAGCCTAGTATTCTCACCAGAGTGTCCTGGAAGACAGGCCAGAAAGTCATAATGAAAGAGTACAGTCTGGTGCCCCAACAGACCAGAACCAAAGTCTGCCAGCACACTGGATGGGTGTGGGGACTGAGTGGTATAGGAAGTGACATTGGTGAACAAGTATTACCTCCAAGAAATTGCCCTCACTTGGAAAATGTGACAAAGGTCAGCAACCTTGCAGATCAGCTGCAAAGGCTAAAAAAATATGCATAGCTCATCCACCACATAGTCATCCCCCACACATGTTTTCTTTTCTTCTTTACTCCATTCCAAATCATATTATCTAAGGACTAGGGATTTAGGGAAGGAAGGAAGGAAGGAAGGAAGGAAGGAAGGAAGGAAGGAAGGAAGGAAGGAAGGAAGGAAGGAAGGAAGGAAGGAAGGAAGGAAGGAAGGAAGGAAGGAAGGAGGGAGGAAGGGAGGGAGGGAGGAAGGGAGGAAGAAAGGGAGGGAGGGAGGAAGGGAGGGAGGGAGGAATGGAGGAAGGGAGGGAGGGAGGGAGGAAGAAAGGAAGGAAGGAAGTGAGGAAGGAAGGAAGGGAGGGAGGGAGGGAGGAAGAAAGGAAGGAAGGAAGGAAGGAAGGGAGGAAGGGAGGGAGG
>JAJIBD010032626.1:0-32500 GCA_021461705.1 Cryptotis parvus | reverse complement strand
GTTGGTGTGGGCAGGGTTTGAACTATAGTTGATTGTGATGAGGGCTTACTCCTGGCTCTATGCTCAGAAGCCTGGTGCTGGAGGTTGATCTGGGTGGGGTCTGTTGATTGCAAGGTCTTAACCCCTCTCTCTCTATCTGGTCCTATTTAGCAAATTTAACAAGAGAAAATTTGATTTGTCAGCTGTTCTTAATGCATGGAATAGAAAGTTGCAGCTCTGACACATGTGGTAATTTTGTGAAATCTAAATCTGTGTGTGTGTGGCTTCATTATTAGGTCTGAAATTTCGTGGAATTTCAGGAAGACAGTTTATACCTATATTTATATAAAATAATTATATTTTACAATGATAAACTAAAGCCAAATTATGATCACTTTTGGGGTATCTTTAACAGGGATTCTTTATTTTTATGGATTAAGAATTGATTATGGGCCTGAGACATTTGTTTTGCATGAGATTGACCTGGGGTCAATTCCTGGCACTGTCTATGGTCCCCAGTTCCTCTCCCCCTGCCATCTCATGAGTACAGAGCAGCACAGCTGGGTGTGGTTCACCTCCTTCCCCCCTTATTATTATTATTAATAATATTATTATTATCCTGGAGCAAGCAGGTGTGTGCTCTACTTGCATGAGACAGGTCATATGGAGATGTTACTGGTGCCCCAAATCGATGATGAACGGGAAGACAGTGATACAGTGATTATTATGCTGAGCCAGAGACTCACAGACATGGGGCAGAGCTGCTATCGGCTCTCCCTGTGCCCAGCCACTCACGCAGGCGCCCGGGAGAGATGGAGGGTCCTGGCCCGCTAGCCCAGCAGAGCCTCGCAAGAAGCCAGACAATCCCCCACTCCATGAGGGCCGCGTTTTCCACCTTCGGACTCCCCCGCTCGTCAGAACTACATACAGCAGAAGAGCTGATCACAACCCAAGTAGAGTGGCCGCTCAGAGGTGACTGCAAGAGTATGCCACCCACACGGCAGAGCCTGACAAGCTACGTATTTGATATGCCAAATGCCAGTAACAATTATAGACCTCATTCCCATGATGTGATGGAATGATTTGAGGCTCTTTATGTTCCTGGAGCAAGCAGATGCCCTTGGGCTCTACTAGCATGAGACAGGACATGGAGATGTTACTGGTACCTGCTTGAGCAAATCGATGATGAACGGGAAGACAGTGGTACAGTGATTTCAGTGTAGTTTTCCATGATAACTTAAATGTGTGCACATATGAATAAAACTTTCTTCTTAGAAAGCAAACTAACTTCTATTATCTTATGATTCTGCTCAAAGTCACACACACACACACACACACACTAAGTAAATAGGGAAATTTTGATAAAAGAAACAGCAGCTTTGGTGGCTGGAGTCTTACAACAATTTTCAAATGCTTCCTAAGTCTCACCATAACTTGTTTTACTTTCAAATTAAAGGGGAAAAAATGATACTTTGGATAAATTAGGTTAAAAAAATACTTTGGCAATATGGCCACCAACTAAAGAAAATATTTTATTTTTCTTTATTCTTCTTTTTCCCATTCTCTATTAGTTCCTACACAAATATTTATTAACATGGAACTATGAGAAGACTTCAGATTCTGCTACCTTATCTAACATATTTCAAACACCTGCCTCTCAGAAAGCTTAGACCAACCTGCATTTTGACCCTAAGTTGATATTTTATCAAAGGTAACAAAACTTTACACAAGCACTTCTAGGCACAGAAGGATACTGACCAGCTATTTAAAGGAGGATGATCAGGAAGGATTGCCAGAGCTAAAGCTAGCACAGGCTCTGTCATTGACTGAGCTGTGCGACATGGGAAGCTTATCTCCTACATATTCAAAGTCCTCAATTACCTCTGCAAAGGAGGTTCGGACAGGCCGTCTTCCTTTTGTGTTTCTATTTCCATTGAGCCCCATGAGTTAAGATATTGTTTTTTTTTTTTTTTTAATTTTTTATTATACCACAGTGAAACATACAATTACAAAGGTGATCATAATTGGTTCTTGGTAATACAGTATACCAGCACCCATCCCTCCACCAGTGCCCCACCTCCACCACCAATGTACCCCACCCCCCTCCTGCCCACCCCTATGCTGCCTTAATAGCAGGTACCCCAGTTTCCTCTCTTTCTCTCTCTGTCTCTCTCTCTGTCTCTGCATCTCTCTGCCTCCAATTTTACACATTGTGGCTAGCCCTGCAGGTATTTAGAGTTTATCACTTAAGTCTCTTTGTGTATATTCAATGGTGAGTCTTAATCTGCCATTACCATTTCCCACAATTAGTAAAACACTGGTATCTATTTATGTCGATAACGAATGCAGTCATTCTATATCTGTCCTTTTCCTTCTGACTAATTTCACTCAGCATGATAGTCTCCATGTCCCTCCATTTGCAGGTAAATTTCATAATGTCATCTTTTCTGACAGCCGCATAGTATTCCATAGTGTAGATGAACCACAGTTTCTTTAGCCAGTCCTCTGTTCTCGGGCATTTAGGTTGTTTCCAGATTCTAGCTATAGTGAATAGCGCAGAGATGAATAAAGAAGTACAGATAGTGTTTCTGCTATGTGTTTTTCGGTCTCTAGGGTATATTCCCAGGAGTGCTATTGCTGGATCAAATGGGAGCTCAATATCTAGTTTTCGGAGGAATGCCCATATTGTTTTCCAAAAGGGCTGGACCAGTCGGCACTCCCACCAGCAGTGGATCAGAGTCCCTTTTTCCCCACATCCACGCCAGCACCGGTTGTTCTTGCTGTTTTGGATGTGTGCCAGTCTCTGTGGTGTGAGATGGTACCTCATTGTTGTTTTGATTTGCATCTCCCTGATGATTAAAGATGAAGAACACTTTTTCATATGCCTTTTGGCCATTCGAATTTCTTCTTTTTGGAAGCTTCTGTTCATTTCTTCTCCCCATTTTTTGATGGGGTTGGCTGTTTTTTCTTTGTGGAGTGCTACCAGTGCCTGATATATCCTGGATATTAACCCCTTGTCAGATGGGTATTGGGTGAATATCCTTTCCCCACTCTGTGGATTGTCTTTGTATCTTGGTCACCGTTTCTTTTTGAGGTGCAGAAGCTTTTTAGTTTTATATAATCCCATTTGTTTATCTTTGCTTCCATTTGCTTGGTCAGTGGTGTGTCATCTTTAAAGATACTTTTCGTTTCGATGTCGTAGAGCGTTTCTCCTATGTTTTCTTCGATGTACCTTATAGATTCATGTCTGATGTTGAGATCTAGAATCCATTTTGATCTGACTTTTGTGCATGGCGTTAGAAGGAGGTCTAAGTTCATTTTTTTACATGTAGCTGCCCAGTTTTTCCCAGCACCATTTGTTGAAGAGGCTTTCTTTGCTCCACTTAATATTTTTTGCTCCTTTATCGAAGATTAAGTGGTTGTATATTTGAGAATGTGTTTCAGGATACTCAGTTCTATTCCATAGGTCTACAGGTCTGTCTCTATACCAATACCACACTGTCTTAATTACAACTGCTCTGTAGTAGAGCTTGAGGTTGGGGAAAGTGATACCTCCCATCTTCTTTTTCCCAAGGATTGCTTTAGCTATTCGTGGAGTTTTATTATTCCATACAAATTTCAGGAGTGTTTGTTCAATTTCTTTGAAGAACATCATGGGTATCTTTATAGGGACCGCATTGAATCTGTATAAAGCTCTAGGGAGTATTACCATTTTGATAATGTTGATCCTTCCGATCCATGAGCAGGGAATATGTCTCCATTTCCTCAGGTCTTCTTTTATTTCCTGAAGTAACGTTTTGTAGTTTTCTTTGTAGAGATCCTTTACATTCTTTGTCAAACTGATTCCTAGGTATTTGATTTTCTGCAGCGCAATTGTGAATGGGATAGTTTCTTTAATGTCCCTTTCTTCTCTTTCGCTGTTTGCATATAGGAAGGCCATTGACTTTTGGGTATTGATTTTGTACCCTGCTACACTGCTATAGGAATGTATTATTTCTAGGAGCCTCTTGGTAGAGAGTTTCGGGTTTTCCAGGTATAATATCATGTCATCTGCAAATAGTGATAACTTGGCTTCTTCCCTTCCTATCTGGATGCCCTTAATGTCTTTTTCTTCCCTGATTGCTATAGCAAGTACTTCCAGTACTATATTGAATAGAAGTGGTGAGAGTGGGCAGCCTTGTCTTGTCCCTGATCTTAAGGGGAAGGCTTTCAGTTTTTCCCCATTGAGAATGATGCTCGCTGTGGGCTTGTAGTAGATGGCCTGGATTATCTTGAGGAAGGTTCCTTCAATCCCCATTTTACGGAGAGCTTTCATCATGAACGGGTGTTGGATCTTGTCAAATGCCTTCTCTGCATCTATTGATATGATCATATGGTTTTTATTTTTCTTTTTGTTGATATGATGTATTATGTTGATTGACTTGCGGATGTTGAACCATCCTTGCATTCCCGGGATGAATCCCACTTGGTCATGGTGTATAATCTTTTTGATGACTCTTTGGATTCTATTTGCTAGTATTTTGTTGAAGATCTTAGCATCTGTATTCATCAGGGAGATTGGTCTGTAGTTTTCCTTTTTGGTGGCATCTTTGTCTGCTTTGGGTATCAGGCTGATATGTGCCTCGTAAAAGCTATTTGGGAGTGTTTTTGTTTCTTCAATTTGTTGGAAGAGCTTAAAAAGAATTGGGAGTAGGTCCTCTTTAAAGGTTTTGTAGAATTCACTGGTGAATCCATCTGGACCTGGGCTTTTGTGTTTGGGGAGACTTTTGATTACCGATTCTATTTCCTCGATGGAGATAGGTTTGTTGAGGTATTCCAAATCTTCTTGTTGCAGACTTGGGAAGCTATAGGAATTCAGGAATTTGTCCATTTCTTCTAGGTTTTCTTGTTTTGTGGCGTACAGGCTCTCATAGTAATCTCTGATGATCTTTTTGAATTTCTGTGGTTTCTGTTGTGATGTCCCCGTTTTCATTTCTGATTCTATTTATTTGGGTTCTCTCTTTTCCTTTTCTTACAAGTCTTGCAAGTGGTTTGTCAATCTTGTTTATTTTTTCAAAGAACCAGCTTTTGGTTTCGTTGATCTTCTGGATTGTTTTTTTGACATTCCATCTCATTGATTTCTGCTCTAAGTTTTATTATTTCTTTCTTTCTGCTTGGGTTGGGCTCCTTTTGTTGATCACTCTCTAAGATCTTAAGTTGTGAAGTCAGACTGTTTATGATGGCCTTTTCTTCTTTTCTGATAAATGCTTGAAGAGCTATGAACTTGCCTCTTAACACTGCTTTTGCTGTATCCCACAAGTTCTGGTAATTCGTGTCTTCAGTCTCATTTGTTTCCAGGAATCTTTGGATTTCCTCTTTGATTTCTTTTTATGACTTGCTGGTTGTTCAGCAGTGAGCTGTTTAGTTTCCAGGTACTTGGTATTGGTCTCCGTTTTTGTGTACAATTAACTTCTATTTTCAGTGCCTCATGGTCTGAAAAAGTAGTTGGCACAATTTCTATCTTCTTGATTTTATGGAGGTATGATTTATGGCTCAGCATGTGATCTATTTTGGAGTATGTTCCATGGGCACTGGAGAAGAAAGTGTATTCAGCTTTTTGGGGGTGAAATGCCCTGTATATGTCTACCAGCCCTCTTTCTTCCATCTCTTCTTTAAGGGCCAGTATTTCCTTGGTAAGTTTCAATCTTGTTGATCTATCCAGGGTTGATAGAGCAGTGTTGAAGTCTCCAACTACAATTGTGTTGCTGTCAATGTCTTCTTTGAAGTCTATTAGTAGTTGTTTTAGGTATTTTGCTGGCCCCTCGTTGGGTGCATATATGTTTAATAGCGTGATTTCTTCCTGATATATGCATCCCTTGACTATTAAGAAGTGACCTTCACTGTCCCTTCTGACCTTCTTCAGCCTGAAGTCTATGTTGTCAGATACCAGTATGGCTACCCCAGCCTTTTTGGATGGGTTGTTTGAATGAAGGATTGTTTTCCAGCCTTTTATTTTGAGCCTGTCTTTGCTCCGATTGTTCAGGTGTGTTTCTTGCAGGCAGCAGAATGTCGGATTCAATTTTTTGATCCATTGTGCCACTCTGTGTCTCTTAACTGGTGCATTTAGACCATTGACATTGAGAGAGATTATTGTCATGGGATTTTGTGCCATCTTTCTGAATAGGTTGGTTGTTCTTTTGGGTTATGTCTCGTCTTATAGTAGATCTTTCAGTCCTTCTTTTAAGGTTGGTTTTGATTTTACAAAGTTCCTAAGCTGTTGTTTATCCAAGAAGTTGTATATCTGTCCTTCAAATCTGAGCGAGAGTTTAGCCGGATAAAGAATTCTTGCTGAGGCATTCATTTCATTAAGTTTTTTCACTATATCCCACCACTGCCTTCGGGCTTGGAGGGTGTCTTCTGAGAAGTCTGCTGAAAGTCGAATGGATGCTCCTTTGTATACAATTTCCTTCTTTGATCTTGCTGCCTGAAGAATTATGTCTCTGTCTATGGCATCCATTACTTTGACTAGGATGTGTCTTGGGGTCTTTCTATTGGGGTCTCTTCTTGCTGGTACGCTGGCGGGCTTCTTGGATCTGGATGCCTTCGTCCTTTAACTCGGGAACTTTTCAGCCAGGATGTTTTTAACTGTTTTAATTTCCTTGGGGTTACTTTCTTGTCCCTCTGGGACTCCTATGATTCTTATGTTGTTCCGCCTGGCTTCATCCCATTGTTCTCTGTTTCGTTGCTGATCCATTATCCGGTCTTTTTCCATCTTATGTAGATCTCTGAGTGCTTTCTGCAGCTCATCTTCAGTCTCACTGATTCTCTCTTCTGCTGCTGTCATCCTACTATTCAGAGCCCCGATTGTGTTTTTCATTTCGTCTACTGAGTCTTTAAGCGATGATATTTCTATTTGCATGGTTCTCATTTCTGCTCTCATTTCCTCCCGTAGTTTATTGACAGCCCTTTCAACTGCTTCGTTTATGTTCTCCTGTATTTTATTGGACATCTGCTCAATTTTTTCGTTGAGCTCCTTAAACATCCTACCAATTTCTTCTCTGGTTTCACTGTCAGAGAGATCATGCACATCTGTATTCTTTTTTGAGTCTTCAGGGTCGATTCCTTCATCTGTTCTTCGAGCTGGGGATCTGCGTTGTTTCCCCATGGTGTTGTGGTGTTCAGGGATAGATTCCTCTGGTGTACTGTTTCTTTTTTCTTGAGGGTATTACCTTCCCTTGGTGTTGAAATTCCTAGTTTTTTCTATTAATAAGCGGCCGCTTAGCGGCCGCCCGCCTGCCAGCCTCACACCCCAGGGAGGTAGGGTACCTGAGATGCAGACAGGCCGGTGTGAGAGTTCAAAATGACCGTTTACTTCCGGTTCCGCTCGGACTTCTGGGGGTTGTAGTTCCACCTTCTGCCGAGACCTGGGGCTCTACCACGGCCCCAGGCGCCCGCCCCGGCCAGCCTCACACCCCAGGGAGGTAGGGTACCTGAGATGCAGACAGGCCGGTGTGAGAGTTCAAAATGACCGTTTACTTCCGGTTCCGCTCGGACTTCTGGGGGTTGTAGTTCCACCTTCTGCCGAGACCTGGGGCTCTACCACGGCCCCAGGCGCCCGCCCGGCCAGCCTCACACCCCAGGGAGGTAGGGTACCTGAGATGCAGACAGGCCGGTGTCGAGTTAAGATATTGTTAATGATTGTTTTATGAATACATCATTTCAGCACCACATTCCCCACCAGGGTGCCAGCCGCCCTCCTCCATTGTCCTGACATCTTCCATCCACTCTCCATCTCTAGCCCAAGTAATCTCAGTTCTGAGGACATCATCTCTGTTGCCTTTTGTCATTATTGTTCCCTTACTATGTTTACTATGTTTCTTTATATCCTACATATAAAGATATCACTCTAAGGAGTAAATAAATAGTCCTTCATATAGACTACTTGCCTTGCATGTAGCAGACCTGGGTTCAATCCCGGCTCCTATCTGGTTCCCAAGTTCCATCATGAATGATCTCTAAATACAAAGCCAGACATAAGCCCTGGGCCACTGGGTATGGCCAAAATAAAAAGAGAGAGATCATTCTGAATTGGAATAGGTCACTTTTAAAAAAATTTTTATTATATCACTGTGAGATATACAACTACAAAGCTGTTCGTGATTGACTTTTAGTCATACAGTCTCCCAGCACCTTCCCTCCACCAGTGCACATTTCCCACCACCAACGCCCCAGATTCCCTCCTGCCTACCTCTAGAGCAGCCACTTTTCTTTTCTTTTCTCTCTCTTTCTCTCTCTCTTTCTCTCCTTTGCTCTCACTCTCTCTCTCCCTTCTTTTGTACATTGTGGTGTGCAATACATACATTTAGGGGTTGTCATGTATATTCCTTTGTGGACAGATCATTTTTAAGACTACATCCAGATCTAGAGCTCCATTAGGGAATAACTTGAACCCTTATCTGAAAACATCTAGTAAAAAAGTATATGAAAAGGGAAGAACATTAGAAAATAGACAAAAAGTAATCAGAAGATAGTAAACAGTAGAGGTGAATGAGCTCCGTGGAAATTTACCAGAGAAAGCAAATATAAAGATGGCATTGTATGAGAAGTAGGTGAGGAAGAAATAATGAAAATGAAAAATGATAGGAATGGGAAGAGAGAAGCCAATCTCAAGCCCAGATCACCAGAGGCCCACCCTATAGAGAAGCCGATTTCAAGCCCAGGTATGCAGGTCTCGGCAGCCAAAGTCACTGGGCTTCACTCCATTTCATGGAGATGGAGCTATGGCTCCTTTCCCCCACCTCTGTTCCATCCAGTAGGCCCAGTGGACCCACCTACGAACTGCTCCCAGGCTGTTGGCCTTGATCTAGAGACACATGGGCAGACATGGGCAGAACTGCTACTGGCTCCCCTGGTGGTGAGCAACCGCAGAGTGCATCAAACTAGTAGAAACCAACCACGTTCTAGAAATTCAGATGGTCAATGCAAGAACAGAAATAGACCAGATTAGCCCATAACAAACCAAAAAAAAAAAAAATCATGGCTCATTCAATGCCATTGCCTTATATGGGCTGCAATGATCAATATAATTGGTGCCACCTGAGGGAGTAGGCATGGGGCTGGGGATGGGAAATGAGTATCTTTGGTGCTGGGAACACACTGGTGGTGTGATTGGTGTTGGATGATGAAATATTAAATAAAAATAGGGGCCGGAGCGATAGTCCAGCGGGTAAGGCATTTGCCTTGCATGCAGAACCTTCCATAGAGGCAGGCTAGGAGAGGGGGAGGAATTGGGGCTAAAATACTGTTTAAAAAATTTTTTTTTAAATTCAGGCACAAAATAAAAAAAAAAAAGAAAGAAAAGCCAATCAACCAAGTTTGATCCCTGGCATCCCATATGGTCCCCCGAGCACCGCCAGGAGTAGTTCCTGAGCACAGAGCCAGGAGTAACCCCTGAGTAATGCCGGGTGTGACCCAAAAAAAAAAAAAAATATATATATATATATATAAAACAAATAGAATAAATGATATGAGTGGGGAGGGAACCAAAATGAAAATTATAATGAGAAGCAGCACATAAATTATAATTGTGAAGCAGCACAATAGCCAGAATCTGGAAACAACCAGATTCAACACCAGAGTGCCTGAGAACTGATGACTGGATAAAGAAACTTTGGTACATCTACACAATAGAATACCATGCAGCTGTTAGGAAAAATGAAGTTATGAAATTTGCCTATAAATGGATGGACATTGAGAGGATCATGTTGAGTGAATTAGCCAGAAGGAAAAAGACAGATATAGAATGACTGCATTTATTTCCATGACATATATATATATATTTATATGTATATAGACATATATATATATTATGATACCATTATCCAAGATCAGGCAAAACATGTATCAGGAGATCTTGTCAACAGGTGGAATCTACCACAAATTTGTGGGAGTGAGAGGTTAGGTAAGACAGAGAAGGGAACAGTGTGCTAATAATCATCGAAAATGATAATACCAGCCTAGAACTGAGCATAGAATAAATTCAAAGGGATACACAAAAAACCTCTAAATGTATGTATTGCAATCCACAATGTGTGAGAAGAGAAAGAGAAGAAGAAGAAGAAGAAGAAGAAGAAGAAGAAGAAGAAGAAGAAGAAGAAGAAGAAGAAGAAGAAGAAGAAGAAGAAGAAGAAGAAGAAGAAGAGCGAAGACGACGACAAAGATGGCGACGAAGAAGACAAAGATGAAGACGAAGACTAAGAAGACGAAGAAGACGGCGAAGACGCAAGAAGACGAAGAAGAAGAAGACGAAGAAGACGAAGAAGACGAAGAAGACGAAGAAGAAGAAGAAGAAGAAGAAGAAGAAGAAGAAGAAGAAGAAGAAGAAGAAGAAGAAGAAGAAGAAGAAGAAGAAGAAGAAGAAGAAGAAGAAGAAGAAGAAGAAGAAGAAGAAGAAGAAGAAGAAGAAGAAGAAGAAGAAGAAGAAGAAATAAAGAACCTGCCATAGAGGCAGGCTAGGAGAGGGGGAGGAATTGGGGCTAAAATACTGTTTAAAGAATATTTTTTAAAAAATTCAGGCACAAAAAAAAAAAAAAAAAAGAAAGAAAATTTTAACGAGAGAATCTAAAGCAAAAGCTGTACCAGGCACAATGTTAGCAAGAGTGTCATGGCAAGTATACTGGCAAGTATACAGTAAAAATCAAAACAAAACCAAAAAACCATAGGCGCTTCACTGAGACTTTCCTCTCTCTCTCTCTCTCCCCTCTATCCTCCTCTACTTCCTTTCTCCTTCCCCTCTTAATATTTCTTATTTTTTGAGGGAGGAGGCTGAGCTTTTAGGACATATCCAGTGGTGTTCACAGGCTCCTCCTGACCCTATGCTTGGGAGTCACTCCTGCTAGTGCACAGGAGACTAAAAGCAAGACTGAGGATTGAACCAGATTTAGACATACGCAATAAGAGGGCCTTTTTCCCCAGCATTTGAATATTTTTTATACCACCGTGAGATATACAATTACAAAGATGTTCATATTTGGGTTTCAGTCATACAGTATTCCAACACCCATCCCTCCACCAGTGCCCATTTCCCTCCACCAATGTCCCAAATTCCTCCCCCTCCCATAGCCCCGCCTCTCACGGCAGGTTCTTTATCTCTTTTCTCTCTTTCTCTCTCTTTCTCTCTCTCTCTTCCTTCTCTTACACATTTATATATTATGATACCAATACCCAAGGGTCTTAACTACTATATCGTTCCCCCTGTCATTTTCCTATCTAAATAGATTGTGTTCAGGAACATGATTTGTATCTACAAATTTTCTCCAACAATTTGACAAATAGAGAACAGTTTTGGAGAATCTAAATAGAACTTTTCTTTAGGATAAGGTAACTTATACTTCTTATTTATTCAGTTTGAAAAGCAACTAGGTCAGTATTGCCTATAACTGTGCTTGGTCTAAGAACTACAATGCAAGGCACTCCTGTTACAAAGCAAGCCTTCCTGTTACAGTCCAAGGAAGAACATAATGGTGCCCATATTGGATTCTTATTGTCTAGGTTGCTACATAATAGTTTTAATCAGAAAGTACACAAATGGTTTGAATTTTGTGTCTCCCAAGAATTCATATAGAAAATCTAATGCCCAAGGAGTTAATATTAAACGGCAGAACTTTTTGAAAAGTAACTAACAAGTTGACACTCCCACATACCACTGTTGGCTCACACATTTAAATGTGGCTGAACACAAATTGCAGCATTAGCATTAACCTAACTGTTTAACCAGAAAGTTCAGCACAATCAGCTTTTCTGCCTGGACATGTGAATGGTCACTACTCTGAGATTTTTCTCCCGCTACTACTCCCTTTGTCTATTGAAGTTTTAGTCATCCTTCCACCTCTGTGAAACTTTCTTCAAAGTACACTCAAATTTAGTTCTTGAAACTACATTAGCATACCTACTGGGGTTCATGTGAAAACTATTTACACTACTCTATTTATGAAAACAACCCAAGTGTCTAACAGCCAAGTGGGCAATAAAATTGTGGTACACATAATGATAAAATACTACACAGCTCCGAGGAAAAATGAAATATTGTTCATCTGCTGAAACTTGGGTGGAACTGATTGGATCACACTATTCACTTAGAAAGTAAGTCAGAAAGTGAAAGGTAACCGAGATCATGCTCCTAGGTAGAGAGAGAAGCTCCTAGGTAGAGAGAAGCAAAGAAAGTTCTTGGGCAGTTCCCAAGAGAACAAATTCTGAGATATGATCAATAGAAACGGAACTGAGAAGGTGATGGAGCAGACAGAGCATGGAATATCGGGCAATGGTGGAGGAAACTTGAAATACTGGTTTGGGATTGGTGTAGCGGCTCTGCAATATATAGCAAAAGTTCTAATGCTATTGTAAACTGTGATCCCTCAACTTTAAAAGAATTGCGATTTCACTGCATTCAGCTGTTATAGTCATTATTTCATGAAGTCTTATTAGTTAGGTTTTTGCACATCTGTCATCCTTGCTCTTGGGAATAAGAACTAATGTAATTCATGTGCTATTTTTCTCTGTTGGCATGGAACTCGATCTTTACAGCTAGTTCATTTTTATTAGGTTTAGACTATTTATGTGTATCTTTACACCAAAAAAAAGTGTGATCTATTTATTTTTAAAGCACTTACACTGCCTACCTTTCTCCCTAAATTTGATCCTTAAAACTCGTGGTGTTATTTAATTCACTTCTGTATATTTGCTACCAGTTCAACAAGATCCCATTACCTTTCACTTTCTGACTGTGCCGAGCTGCTCATGAGGTGCCCGGGAGGGATGGCAGGTTCTAGCCCTGGCCTGCCACCCCAGCAGAGCCTCACAACAAGCCAGACGACCCCCAATCCATGAGGACATCCATTTTCCACATCCGACTTCCCCCTCATCAGAACTCCACCCAGCAGACCAGCCTATCATAGCCCAGCTCATCGAGACCCACCCTGCTGCAGTCTTTTTTAATCTGGCCCAGGTATGCTGATCCAGAGACAGACATGGGGCAGAGCTGCTACTGGCTCTCACTGTGCCCAGCCGCTCATGAGGTGCCCGGGAGGGATGGCAGGTTCTAGCCCTGGCCCGCCACCCCAGCAGAGCCTCACAACAAGCCAGATGACCCCCACTCCATGAGGACCTCCATTTTCCACATCCGGACTTCCCCCTCGTCAGAACTCCACCCAGCAGACCAACCTATCACAGCCTGGCTCTCGCGGCCACGGTTCATCAATAAATGATGGATTTTGAAATGACTACAAGAGTATGCTACCCGCACGGCAGAGCCTGGCAAGCTATCCGTGGTCGTATTTGATATGCCAGATACCAGTAACAATTGTAGACCTCATTCCCATGACCTGATGGAATGGTTTGAGGCTCTTTATGTTCCTGGAGCAAGCAGGTTCCCTTGGGCTCTACTTGCATGAGACAGGTCATATGGAGATGTTACTGGTACCCACTCGAGAGCAAATCGATGATGAACGGGAGGACAGTGATACAGTGATACAGTGATACATACTAGTTTGCTCTAAGCAGGCGAGTGTGACCCTTTCAGTACACAAGAACAAGATACTCAGAATCACCCTGGTGCAGATAATAATAAGAAGGACCTTGTGGGTACCATCTAGATTACATGAAGCTCATGAAGTTAAGATGTATTACTTTATATCAGCCCTCTCTCTCAGTGTTTTACATAAGAGATAATCTTGGTAGACCTTGGCATAACCTTTGTTTATACCTGCAATAGGGTGTGGCACTACACTCTGTTTAGAGTTCTTTGTTGACATTGACCCTCTCGGTTGGATTACTTTGGTGTATATAAGGGGGCTGACTTGAGGCCCCTTCACTTTTGCCTTTTGGGCTTTTTAGCTTTTGGCTTTTGGCTCCTCAGCCTTGCTGCTTTTGGCTTTTTGCTCTTTGGCCTTTTTTCCTCCTTCTTCTAGGTAAGACTCAGCTCGGGTGAGATCCTCTCTCTTTGGTGGGAGACTTAGGCTCTCTTGTATGGTCTAAGTTCGGACCAGAGCTAGAGTTTGTTCATTATATTGGAGTGCTGTGGAAGAGCTTTTGTACTATTAAAAGCCGCTTTTGGAACTGCACCGGACTCGTGAGTTTTCATCTGTTCTCCAGGCGTCCTTGGAGGTAGAAGAGAACTTCTGTCCTGACACTGTCGGGGGACCCCGGCAGCGTTCCCCGGACAGCAAACCCTGAGCACAGCCAGGTGTGATAAGAAAAAAATCCATAGACCAAAGTCTTCCAGCTTTCATACATCTAGCCATCACTTAATTCCTAAGATATAAAAAAGAAAACATTTGTCTCTCAAAACAAATATCTTCCTAAAACCCCACTTTTCCCTTTCCATTAAATTTAAATTAGGAAAGTCAGTATCTTCCTTTCCCAATACAAATGTAAAAAATATATTTGGGTCTCTATATATACACAGACAAACATAGGTAAAACCTTACCTAGATGAACATTTAGACCATTTATTTTCACTCAATTGAATCCAAATTTTTAACCTAGAAAAAAGGCAATAAGCTAAAGGTAGAGAAGTTGCATGAAAAAGAACAAAAGTGAGCCACCATCAAAATGTCTTCTTTAAGGGCTGGGAGTGCAACTCATTTAAGGACTGGTGGTTCATTGGCCTTGAATGTGCAAGGCTTTGCAGATGTGAGGCCCTGGGTTTCCCCCCCGCTCTCAGCACCTCATGGTTTTCTGAACACGATCTGGTGTGGCCTTGGTGGTCCCTATTCCTGAGTAAAGGGCCCATAATTTTTAAGTGGCAATGTAAAGTCATAGGAGAATGTGTGAAGAGGAAAAAAGCTGACTTCCACCAACATCTATATTTTTCCAAGTAAGCTGTTTTTAATAAACAGTTTTATTTGTCATTGAAAATTAATAAAATAACCTCAAATTTTATTTTAAAGTGTTATTGCTAACAATAGTGCTGTTATTATTGTTTCATACTTGCACTATTTCCACCACTAGAGTATCAACATCCCTCCACCTTTATCCCAAGCTCCCTTCTCCTGCCTCCCTGCCCCCCACCATGCACCCTCAGTTCACAGGTTTTATATCTCAGAAATTAGAACTCTCTTATGTTGCTGTCTGACACATGTGCTCATGTGCACCTAACCCAACTCAATGGGGCTGTGAGTGAGGTCCTTAGCACCCCCAAGGAGCACCATGTCTTTATCCTCCCTCTTCATCATCATACCCACTTCCAAGCCTGGACTTGTCACTTAGCCGAAACTATCTAGTCTGATGAACGACCTAAAACATGAGCTGCGCAGGAGGAAGAGAGCAGCATGGAATGCCTTCAAAAGCATTGAAGAAATAGCTAAAAATACAAAGAACCTCCAGCTCCGGCACATCTCTTCAACTCCACTGTTGTCCCTGCATTAACATATGCCTCAGAGACCTGGCCCCTACGAAAGCAGGATGAGAATGCTATTCCGGTCTCCCAAAGAGGAATCGAAAAGAGCTATGCTTGGAATATCACGCCTCACTCAAGTGAAAGATGGAATCGGCTCCGACCACTCCATCGCTGTTCCAGAGTCAGGGACACTGTCTCGCTTTGCCAAGGCCGAAAATCAGATGGGCTGGACATGTAATGCGATTTTGGAGACAACCGCTGGACTAGAGCCGTTACCGACTGGATCCCACAAGATGTCAAAGATCACATGGCCACCCACCTACAAGATGGTCAGACTTCTTCGCCAAGACCCTGAATGAAGCGGTTTGAGGCTCTTTGTATTCCTGAAGCAACCAGATGATATTGGGCTACACTGGCACGTGATAGGGTCAAATGGAAATATTACTGGTGCCCGCTTGAGCAAATCGATGAATAAAGGGATATCAAGTGATCAAGTGATCAAGTGATCAAGTGATCTAGACTGAAGACAAAAGAAACCATGACTCCCCATAGTTATCCAAGCCCCACCCTACTCAAACACTAGCCTGAAAAGAAAATATTCATCTAAAATGGTTTTTGGAAATGGATGATATAGAGCAGAAAGTTATATGATGAAAAATACATTCCCCTAGCTGAGATTAAGGCTTAGTTTTCCCATCTGTAATTTTACCTTTCCTTTTTAAGTCATTAATCATTGCTTTTAATTTTCTTTCTTAGTCACCTTGGTGAATATTTCTTCTCTCCATTCCCACTGAAATATAGTGGAAGAATATTTTTGGTCCTCTTTTTCCTCATCCTCCACCCTACATCATGTTTTTTAAAGCCATATCCAAAAAAATCACTTTGTTTTATATACTCATAGTGACTTCTTGTAGTCTTTTATAGTTTTGGAGAGAATCATTAGAACTCTAGACTGCCTGACTGCCTTCAACACTGTTTTTGAATTTTTCAACTCTTCAAAAATCTGTGAAGACCTAAACTACTTTAGTGGTCTTCATTACTGAGATGGATTAAGCCTGATTTAGAATATAACTAGAAGTTTTAACTTGGCGAAAATTGCCTGCATGTTTGCCTTTACTATGCTCTTTTCTTTTTTCTTTTTCTTTTGGGTCACACCTGGCAATGCTCAGGGGTTACTCCTAGATCTTTGCTCAGGAATTACTCCTGGCAGTGCTCGGGGGCCATCTAGGATGCCGGGATCGAACCCGGGTCAGCCGCGCGCAAGGCAAACTCCCTACCCACTGTGCTATCGCTCCAGCCCCTTTTGTTCTTTTCTTTAGCTGTCAGATTTGTCAGTATGTAGAATCTGAAAAGACTGTTTTACACTAGGGGTTCAGTCTTATCTCCCAGCATATAGTTTCACCATGGAAATATAGTGAAATATAGTTTCACCATGGAAACTATTTAGTTTCTTCCCTGAAAATTTGGGGAGCCAGGACCAAGACACACAGAGTAAGCAATTAGATTAGAAATTAGAGCAATTAGATTAGAATTTAGATTAGAGCAATTAAATTAGAATTTAGATTAGAATTAGAACAATTAGATTAGAAACTATATAGTTTCTTCCCTGAAAATTTGGGGGAGCCAGGACCAAGACATATAGAGTAAGCAATTAGATTTCCCTGGGGCATGTCTCTAGATAACTCTTGGTACCCTCCTAATTTGAGTGAAAATAAGATATTCTTTTTAAAGAATCAACATTAATATTTGAGAACCCCAATGATCAGTTCTCTTTTTCATAAGTACACCCTAATTTGCCATTAATAAAGCATGTAATATGAACAGTAAATTATCAGCAACAAAAAAGCACTATAAACCCTTTAAAAAATGTGGAGAGGAGATAAACACTTCCACAAAGCAAACCATACATATGACCACTAGGGACTTAAAAAAAGAATTGATTGTCACCTATTATCAGGGAAATGCAAATGAAAGTGACAATGAGATATCATCCTACAAGAGGAAGAAAGGCATATATCAAAAAAACTGACAACTTGTGTTGGTGGGAAAGGATAGAAAAGGGAATCCCCAGTCACCATTGGTGAGGTTATTTGGGTCAGCCTCTGTAGAACACAGAATAGCGATTCTTTCAAAAAGTAACACTAGCACCCTATATCACGAGTGATTTCACTTCTCAGCATCTACTCCCAGAAAAAAAACCATTAACTCAAGGGCTAGAAAGATAGTACAGTGAGTGGATGATGTGTCTTGTATGCATTCAGCCATGTTCGATCCCAGGCACCGCTTATGGTTCCCATATCAGTTCCAGAAGTGGTCACTAAACACAAAGCCAGGAATAAACCCTAAGAACTGCTGATTTGGCAAGTAATTTAAGTATGCTCACCCCTGCTCACTGTTGCAGTTAGTAGAATAACCACAATATTGAAACAATGACAGATTAATGAATAAAGAAGTTATTGTAAATATGAATCATAGAATACTATAAAGTTATAAAATATGCAATATTTCAGGTCACTGCAACATAGGTGAAATTAAAGGGTATCATGTGAAGCACAATAAATTGGAGGAAGGATGAATATGGGATAATGTTACTTTGCAGTGGTATACAGAGAAATGGAAAAAGGCAATAGGCAATATAAAATGATATCAAACACTTAGCCTTGAATTACAGAATTGAGAGTACCAAGTGAGGGAATAATGAGAAATGATGAGGTGAACTAAAAATAACATAAAGACATTGGCTGTGGGCACTTTGGTGGAAGAGAGGCGGAAACAATTGTGTATATCAAAACCATAATGTTAACACTATTATTTACATTAACATGATAACACTAACATGTTGCCTAAATTATAATAATTAAAGTTCAAAAAACAAAATAAAAATTCTAAATATAGTAAATTAGTAATTTGTCTTCAATAACACATTTGTGACACATGCATGCTAAAGAAGTTAACTTTATTCAAATTACTTTCTCAAATTTTGCTATTAGTAGGTAAAGTCCATAGGGAGGGAAAGAAAGCTGATTAATAAGATTTTATGTCAGTCTTACGTCCTCCTAAAATAAACAGTCCCACTAGAAGCTCTAAACACTGTTTCTTTTGGGGAATGTTGGATTCCTATAATAAATATGTAAATCTACACTGAGTTTGGTGGCTCAGGCTAGCATTCTTATAGTTCTCCAAGTGTTTATTTAGTAGTAGCTCTTGTAAATATTCATGAAGAAATCCATATTTCAATATCACACAAACTTAAAAGGTTATTGCCTTGTCTTAGAATCCTTTTTGCAGCTATTGCCCATAAACAAGACTCACACCTCACAGCTTTCACCTTCCCCCACTAAGAAATGACTAAACATTTTTTAATGTTAATAAGGAACAAATTGCAAACTGTTCAGAAGTTTTTATTGTGCATTTCAAACCCTCATTATAACAGAAAGATTAACCTCCACTCCAAGCCAGGAGCAGATGGGAAAATAAAGGTGATGAAAGGCAGTGCTTTATGAACTGTCACTGAATGTTTGAAACCTGAAGGTACTAAGTACTTGCCCTGCAATCAGGGGAACTAGACTTGGGCCATTCATTAGGAAAGACTATAGCAGTGCACTGTTACCTCGCTCAGAAGCAATTCCTTGGAAGGCAAGGAAGTCTAGTCTGCAAAGGGTCTTCACAAAGGGTAGGAACAAGAGGCAAAGGCATCTGGGAAACAAAACTCATCTGGAAAACAAAAACCGTCCCACTGTCCCTCTTTCCAGATGAGAAAACTGGTCACTCTTTTCAGGAACAGAAATCTCTACTCTCATAACTTCCATCACTACTGTCCTTCTCAAACTCCCAAATAAAACAGTCCCCCCAACTTTCTCCGCTAATGTGGTGTAAAAGCGGGAATCATCTGGACTGATAAAGTATCAGGTTTAAATACAGTTTTTTTGGACAAAATCTCTCCTTTCCTTAGAGAACCCTTATCTAGGCTTTAAAGAATTTTGATTTGATTATGATTGAAGCAAGATAACAAATATAGCAGCTAAATAGTTTTCTATCAACACCAAGTTAATGGTAAAAAGCACTGGGCCAAATTGCAGAGCCATTAGAACAAATGACTGGTTTCACTGACACACTCAAAATAAATAGATGTCGATCATAAAGGTAATTAAATAATTCAGTGGAAAAAGTAAATGGTTGAAACAATTATCCACATAATTTAAAGCTTTATGAAAAATATTATGGAAAAGGGAGGAAGCTGCTATAAATAGAACAGAGGGATTTTCATGTCTTTAATTTTTTTGTCCCATTCTCTCTTATGCCTCACTCTGTTTGATTATCATAACATCCCGGCAGTTCAAAACATCCTTTTTTGGAGAGCTCATGAATAAGTTAACAGAAACTGATAGGATATCAGGTAACTTGCCTCTGACCACAGAGCCTGTAGGTGGGTGACTTAGCATTTCAGTGAAGATTTGTGCAATTCCAAAATACCCCCACAATTCTGTAGCTGAGTGATAGCCTCTTTAGAAGTCACAGACTGCAGCTTTCTCCTCCCCTCACACTGCCCTGACCCCTATCCCATCCTAAAGCAATCTAGGAAGGTAGTTTCTTCCTTCTGGTCCATTCGCTATATTCCTTGTGTCTTTTTAATTTTCAAGCTACAAGTGTAATAGAACAGTAAAGTCCAACATGATATGTAAAAGAAGAGGTAAATCTAGAAATGGGGCTCTCTCAGTGCCCCTGGAGACCTACCTACTAATATGAGTCCCTTGTGGTTAGAAGGTACCAGGAACACAGCCAACAGTGAGTGTCAGTGGGTGTGGGAAAATGCAAAAGAAAGAGCACACTGCTTTCAAAGATGACCAGATGTGGCCAATTATAAATTAATCCACTGGCTTCTAATACAATTTCTGCAGTCCAGGGTCTCTTCAGGAATACAGCTCAGACACATAAGAGAAACCTAAGGGGGGAGTCTCAGATTCCCAGACATTGTCACGGAGAGAGTGGAAGCTGTGGATCTTCTCCAGCTGTTAAGCAGTGGCAAACAGTGAGAGACGGGAGTTATCAGACGTGATGAAAGGACTCCAAGCTGTCTTCCCCACCCCCAGCTCAAATTCAGCTGAAAACGCTGACACCTGGCCAAACCCAAGCCTTGGAACTTTCTTAAGATGTATGAAAGGATTCATTAATTAATGATTACTAACAAATTCATAAATATAAAGAATGATCCCACTGCCCACACCCAGCAGTCGTGGGAGCCACATGGGTGACACGTGAGGCCAGGGATCTATCTTTTGGCTAGTACACACAAAGTATGTACTCCTGCCCTCTGAGCTACCTTCACAGTCCCTGTCATCACATTTTGTGAACACATAAAGATACTCCACAAAGTGATCTGCTTTTGGAGCCTATTTGCTCCATGTGCCCTCCAGGACCTGATCCACCCAGCTTCTCTCCTCCAAATGGCTTCTGGTCGGCTTCATCTTTTATCCGCTTATTTGGAGATTGTTTACAATTCTTTTTGAAGTTAGGAACAGTAAAACTTGTGTCACAAATAGTAGTCAGGGCATTTATAAACCCCATTTCCATTTCCCCTACATGAAAGCCGTGTGCCATAACCAGACGAAGTGGCTAGAGTAGAGGGTGTAGGGCCCTGGAATCTGGCTGTTATCTGACACTGCTGGAAGATCGAATCCTCCAGGCCCACATCTTGTGTCCATGGAACGAGGAACATTGAGCAGGGACCTCTCTGAAGACCACTTGGACAGCTGGTTCTCTATTTGGATGAATTTATAAAGAGCATTTTGTTACCTCTCTCTGTCCCTCCCCTCTTTTTCATCTGAAGTATGTGTCTAAAATGAGTAGCAGAGACAAGATGTCGGCACATCTTGCATCTGGAAATACTGTGAAAACAGCTGAGGGAACCTGGAATCATCATGAAAAAGTTGAGTCACTTTCTCATTTAAAATTCTTGCTTCATCAAATTCGAATGGCCAAAAAACATATGAAAAAATGCCATCATCACTAATCATCAGAGAGATCAAATCAAAACAACAATGAGATACCACTTTACACCACAGAGACTGGCACATATTCAAAAGAGCAAGAACAATAGAGTGCTGGTGTGGATGTGGGGGAAAAGGGGACACTCATCCATTGTTGGTGGGAATGCCGGCTGGTACAGCCTTTCTGGAAAACAATATGGACATTCCTCCAAAGACTAGAAATTGAACTCCCATTTGACCCAGCCATACCACTCCTGGGAATCTACTCTGGGAAACCAAAAATACACAGCGGAAACACCATCCCCTACTTTTATGTTCATAGCAGCATTATTCACAATAGCCAGAATCTGGAAGCAACCAGAGTGCCCGAAAATCGATGACTGGATAAAAAGCTTAGGTACATCTACACAATGGAATACTGTTAGGAAAAATGAAGTTATAAAATTTGCCTATAAATGGATGGACATGGAGAAGATTATGTTGAGCGAAATTAGCCAGAAGGAGAGAGATAGATACAGAATTACTGCATTTATCTGCATAACATAAATATATAGGTATGTATTATGATACCAATATCCAAGGTCAAGTGAAACATATATCAGGAGGTCTTGTCATCTTGTCAAAGGTGGAAATTATCACAAATGTGTGGGAGTCAGAGTCTAGGTAAGACAGAAAATGGAACAGTGTGCTAACAATTGTTGAGGGTACTAATGCCAACCTAGAACTGAGCATTAAATAGAGGCAAAAGATACACATGACAACCCTTTAATTTATGTTCTGTAATCCATAGTCTGGAGGGAAGGAAAAGAGAAAGAGATAGAAATGGAAAGAAATAAAGAACCTGCCATGGAGGAGGGCTGGGGGGAGGGGAGAGGGAACCGGGACGTTGGTGGTGGGAGATGGGCACTGGTGGCGGGATGGGTGCTGGAACACTGTATGACCAAAACCCAAATATGAACTTTTTAATTGTATATCTTTGTAATTGTAAAAATAAAAAAAATTAAAAAAAAATTCTTGCTTCATGTACCTATATAACTGACTAAAAAATGGTGCAACCTCTTTCAACCCTAGAATCATCTGCTTTTCTTCCCCTCTTTGTAATTACCAGTCCATGTCCAAGCTGACTGTGGTTGTGTTGCTACATGTTAATGTGGTTGACTGGCCTATTAATGAATGAACTTGGGTAGCTTTTGCCCACACCCAGGGAAATTCCAAAAAACAATGAACTGCTCCAACCAATCAGAATGGCTCCCAATGGACAGAACCCAACAATCACACCACCCAGAATCATTCCAATTGAGTACTAGTTTTGTCCCTGTGCAGGAAAACATAGATAAATGAATGAAACCTGGCTTTTACAAAAAACATGCTTGGAAAAGGAGAATTTTACGAGCCAAGTGGGTCAGAAAGAGAAAATAAAATACTAGAGGATCTCATCATATGTGGTATCCAAAACAACAGAGCAAAAGGAAAAGACAACATACAATGAAAACACTTAATACTCTAACAGAACTGGACAAGAACTTCAGAGCAAACTCAGGCAGGCTCAGGGCCCTCCATAGACATCACTGTAATCAAGAATACTTTGGTGGACCAACGGCATGCCCCCTATGTCTGAGGGTTGGAATCAGCCCCAGAAAATCCTCCAGGCCCAAGAATTAGGAAGGAATGATACCTTCAGAAAATCAGAGCAATAGTACAGCAGGGAGGGTATTTGCCTCCTACGCTGAAGACCTGGGTTTAATTCCCAGCATCCCACATGGTTCCCTGAGCACCGCCAGGAGTAATTCCTGAGTGCAGAGCTAGGAGTAACCCCTGAGTGTAACCCAAAAAAGCAATAAAAACAGTTTCTAAAAATATAAAAAATCAGACAGACATAAAGCTTGCCTACCACAGTGGAAGGCTAAGGTGTAGCTGTAGACTACTTTTAGCTTTGGACTTTGAAGCAATCATCATCTTAACTATATGGAGAGTGCTGTCAGTCTGCATGTGAAAAGTGATTGGTTTAGAATCAGAGTGAAGGGCCTGTTTGAGAGAAGACTACAGGGGCCACATTGGCTCTGGAGTTAAGTGAGAAATGTCTGGAATGAATGTATGTGAATTCCAGACTACTGATTCCTGGCTTAGCATCTGCGTCTACACATGCGTATGCTGACTCTGGGATCAGGGCAGCAGGACAACTACCTGCATCTTCCATACCGAGGATGCAAAACTGAAATTCAACAGAACAAACATGTCTTAGAAGCACTCACATTTCTTTAATAATGTGGAACCATTAAGATGAAATCACTTGATCACTTGATCACTTGACATCCCGTTATTTGTTGATTTGCTCAAGTGGGCGCCAGCAATATTTCCATTTGACCCTATCAAGTGCCAGTGTAGCCCAATGGCATCTGTTTGCTTCAGGAATACAAAGAGCCTCAAACCGTTTGTTCAGGGTCTTGACGAAGAAGTCTGACCATCTTGTGGGTGGGCGGCCACGTGATCTTTTGACATCCCATGGGATCCAGTCAGTAACGGCTCTAGTCCACCGGTCATCTCCAAATCGCATTACATGTCCAGCCCATCTGATTTTTGATGCCTTGGAAACGAGACAGCGTCCCTGACTCTGGAACAGCGACAGAGGTCGGAGCTCCGGATTCCTTCCTTCACTTGAGTGGGGCATGATATTCCAAGCATAGCTCTTTCGATTTCTCTTTGGGAGACCCGAATAGCATTCTCATCCTGCTTTCATAGGGCCCAGGTCTCTGAGGCGTATGTTAATGCAGGAAGAATGGTGAAGTTGAAGAGATGTGCCCGGAGCTGGAGGTTCTTTGTCTTTTTAGCTATTTCTTCGATGCTTTTGAAGGCATTCTATGCTGCTTTCTTCCTCCTGCACAGCTCAGGTTTTAGGTCGTTCATCATGTTGACTTCTCGACCTAGGTATACATAACTGCTGCATTCAGAGATGTTTGTTCCATTGAGAGTGAATGGGGCCTCTGGAACTAGTTCATTTTTCATGAACATAGTTTTGTTGAGATTCAGCTGTAGACCTATCTTTCCACATTCTCGGTCAAAGTCAGCCCGCATTTGTGCCTCTTGGCTAATGTTTGGTGTTATTAGAACGATGTCATCAGCAAAGCAGAGGTGGTTTAGTTGCCGACCGTCTATCTTCACTCCCATTCCTTCCCATTCTAATTGTTGCATGTTGTTCTCGAGGGTGGCGCTGAAGGGTTTTGGTGAAATGGTATCACCCTGCTGAACCCCTCTTTTGACATTGATGATCACTTCTTCGTAGAATGGTGAGATCCTGGTGGTGAATCCATAATACAGCTCCACGAAGGATCTTGATGTATTGAGTTTGAATGCCCTGTTTGGCTAGGGCTTCGATGACCGCTTCAGTCTCCACAGAATCAAAGGCTTTCTTTAAATCAATGAACGTGAGACAGAGTGGCATCTTGAACTCCCTACAAACTTCAATGAGCTTGGTTACTGTGTGGATATGGTCGATTGTGCTGAATCCTTTTCAGAAGCCAGCTTGCTCGCATGGTTGCCCTTCATCTAATGTTCTGCCAATCCTGTTCAGGATGACTCGAAAGTGAACAAGCTTGTAGATGACAGACAACAGGCAGATGGGGCGATAGTTGCCAATGTCGTGGTTGTCTCCCTTCTTGAACAGTAGAACTGTCTTGCTGGTTTTCCAATGGGAGGGCACCTTGCATTCAGACAGGTAGCGTGTGAAGAGCCAAGCCAGTGTACTGATGAGTACTGAAGGCAGATTCTTCAGGTGTTCGGGTCTGACTTTTGTCTGGGCCTGGTGCTGTTCCCTCCTTTACTGATGAAATGGCATGTTGGATTTCAGAAGGAGAACATTGGGAATGACATATCCATCCTGTGGAATTTGGTATGTGGGCAGGTGGAATGTGGCTATCAAAGAGATCTGAGTAGAAGTCATAGATAATCTTCTCCATTGCCTTTCTGGAAGATGTGATAGATCCATGAGGACGTTGGAGGGCAGTCATCTTGGTCTTATAGTTGGCAAAGGACAGGCGGGTTTTGCGAATGCTTTTCCCGCCTTCTGCTGCATCTTCCAATATTTCTGCTCTTCTCTCTTTGAGGTCTTCCTTTATCACTTCTCTGCACTGCTTTTGCAAGTTTAGATGTTAGCATTTGGTCGCCTGAGGCTGCGCCTTGCCACATTGGCGAAAAGAGCTTGAGATTTTTTGAAGACAGGCATCCTTTTGTGGTTTTTTTCTCTCTCAGCATTCTTCATACAATCATAGAGGTGCTGAACCAGTCGGTTGTATTCTTCATCCATGTTATCAATGATGGTATCTTCCCATGTTGCCGCTTTAGATATCATTTTGGCCACTTTATGTCACACAATGGAGCAAGATTTCTGCTGGAGCCGATTGTCTAAATGTTTTGTGTAATGCTCTCTAGGGTGTTATATTATTTGTTTTCTTCACACTGGTATTTTATCACCCACCACCCAAGAAAAAAAAAGAAAGGTTCATGTCAACAAATATAATTTAGAAATAATTATTTATAGATACCTAACTCAGTATAGCATATATCCCCTGTTATTATAACTTTTTAAGCAATATTATAGAAAACCATGATGTATCCCAAGAGGTTGGAAAAATTTAGGGAATCTAACCAACCCAAGAGAAAAAACTATTGATATTAACATCATAAGTCATCCAAGGAACAGCTCAGCCAGATGTAGAGCCCTCAAATACAGACCCACACACACAGGAATTCTAGACTGTTTCTCATACCCTATTTTCACATATAAAGCAGGTAATTAAAGATACCAAATATTGGAATGGAACTTCTATTATAGAAGATAAACATGAAATAAAAGGGAGAAATAAGGGGAATATACCATACAGGAGAAATAAAAAGCTTTTAAAAATTTATCAGTAATAATTTCAATTTCATATGGTAGAATATCAATTGTATACTAATAGCTATAGTGGGGGAAAGGAAACTTTTTTTTCAGGTATTCAGAGAACAAACAAAAATCTTAGAAACGTAAATGTGATAGTATAACTGAAAAACTAAAAAGTTAAGATTCCAGGGGTTAAGTGTGGGACTTGCATGTGCCAACCTCACACCGCAGGTCCTAGATAGCTCTGCACCCTTGAACCCTCACACTGAACAAAGGGCCTGGCTAAGCAAAATCACTGGGAAGGACCCAAAGTCTTGTGAGTACAGCTTGGAGGTGTTTTTTTTATCTTCCAAGTTCTTTTTGGCTTTATTTTTTTTTTCCGATTTTATTTTATTTTATTATTCCCCCCAAATATTGTTACACCATTTTAGACATACAATTGAAAGATGCTCATGTAGAGTTTTGGTTCCACAGTGTTCCAACACCCATCCCTCCACCCAAACCCATCTCCCATCACCAATGTCCCCACCTCCCTCCCCCTCACACACCTCAACTACCTGGCGTGTCTGTATGTCATTTCTCTCCTCTTTATCTCCCTCCCGCCAAACTTTCCTGCTCTTCGTGGAATTAATGCATTAAAAGACATTACTGTTTCCACTATTTTAATGGACCACTGGCAAGTGGTACTAGGCTCAAACTGGTTTTGCTCTGTTGATCTGGTCGTGAGGCAGTTTCCCAGCATCCGACAGCGAAAATGGTGGCTAGTGTGATGGGTGAGTCTCATCCGGCTGCTTCCGGGACCCCCCAGAGGCGACGGCCAACACCCAAAACCCCGTCTGCCCTCCTGGGGTCCCCTCTTCAGCTGGGCCCAGGGCGAGCCGAGGCTCCAGCCTCCCCAGCCGCTTCATGTGGGCCAATGGCCCCGGGCAGCCTTCTGGGGGCCACCAGGCTCGACAAAATGGAGAGGGAATGGCTGAACCCTGACTCCATCTGATGAATTCCCAGTGATTCCCGCTTCTGGGAGCTGCCTACCTGGGCTCGAACCGGTTTTGCTCTGTTGATCTGGTCGTGAGGCAGTTTCCCCAGCCCGGACAGCGAAAATGGTGGCTAGTGTGATGGGCGAGTCTCATCCGCTGGCTTCCCGGGACCCCCAGAGGCGACTGCCAACACCCCAAAACCCGTCTGCCCTCCTGGGGTCCCTCCTTCAGCTGGGCCCTGGCAAGCCGAAGCTCCAGCCTCCCCAGCCGCTTCATGTTATGGCCAATGGCCCCCGGGCGCTCCTGGGCAGGGCGAGCTTGGAAGTTTTCCCAGAAAAATGTGGGGGAAAAATAAGGAAAACAGAAAATAGAAAATAAGAGAGAAAACATATTGATATGTAAAATAATAAAATATGAACATATCAACATATCTATGAATATAGGAGTATCTCACTCCTCGACAGACACAAAAAATATGGTGCATATGTGTATATATGCATATGTGTTATACATATGTATGGTACATGTACCAAAATATCAATTATCTAGATATTGTAAGCAACCAAGATATCAAATTTTTTTTTTTGCTTTTTGGGTCACACCCGGCAATGCTCAGGGTTTCTCCTGGCTCTGCACTCAGGAATTACTCCTGGCGGTGCTCGGAGACCATATGGGATGCCGGGGATCGAACCCTGGCGGCATGGGCCAGCGTGTGCAAGGCAACGCCCTACCCGCTGGGCTATCGCTCCGCCCCCAAGATATCAAATTTAATATAAATAACTAATTAAACGTGGTGCATCAAATCAACCAATGGTGGACAGAAAGGAAATACTGCAAAGGATATAAAATGAAAGAGATTTCTGTCCAACAAAGGCAGTCACTGGTAAGGGGTTTGAGAGGGAGATGGTACAGCAGGTAAGGGAATTGCCTTGCACATAGCCAACCCAGGTTCAATCTCTGTAGCATCCCATATGGACCCCAAGTGCTGCAGGACTGATTCCTGAGTGCAGAGCCAGGCGTAATAACTGAGCATCACTGGATGTGTCCAATAAATACAAAACAAACAGATGTATTTGCTGGATCATTCTAGAATCTTGATGATGATGGTAAAGAATGACCTAAGATTCAACAAGAATAACTGGGTACTCTCTACATGGGATCCACCTAGGATCATGCTTTAGGAATGAACTGTGAAGATAAGTAAAATGATAATTATGAATAACTATAATCTTGAACAAGAGAATTTCAAATGCTTTTTAACCCCTATGTGGTAAAGTTACATCTGCATAGGACCAGACAGAACACAAACAAAAACTTTTATTCACACAGTAGTCACAGCCATTAGCATAGAGTATTAAAAGTGTGTTTTTACCTGAATGCCCGAGAACAGATGACTGGATAAAGAAACTACAGTATATTTACACAATGAAATACTATACTGCTGTGAGGAAAAATGAAATCATGAAATTTGCCTATAATTGGATGGACATGGAGAGTATCATGCTGGAGTGAAATGAGTCAGAATGAAGAAGGACAGATAGAGAATGGCTGCATTCATTTGTGGAATATAAAAAATAGTATGAGACTAATATCCAAATCCAGGAAAGGGGGTAGGAGGATCTGGTCAATTGTTTGAATCTACCACAAGGCCTGTGGAGAGCAGGAGGGTAAGCAAGAGAGAAGGAACCAGTTTGCCAATAATACATTTTGTCGGAAATGGTAATGCTAGACTAGAACTAAGTATTGAAAGTATTTAGAGATATACACGATAATTCTTCAGTGTCAGTATAATGCTGAAACCACAATGGCCAAGGAGAGAGAGAGAGAGAGAGAGAGAATGCCTTCCATAGAGGCAGGTTATGGGGGAAGGGTAACAAGGTACAAGTGGTGTTGGAAAATGTGCACTGGTGGAGAATGGATGTTGGAACACTATATGACTGAAACCCAATCATGAATAGCTTTGTAATGGTGTATCTCACAGTGATTTAACAAATAATAAACAAGTATGTAGCTGTCTTCTTGTTATTAGAACAAATCTGATATTAAATTTCCGGCTGGGGGCAGGTCAGCATGAGGAAAAGAGATATGGAAATATAGCTCAGGTTCCGCGGTGGTAAAGCACTGGTCTGGATATCAAAGATTCTTTGGTTTAAAAGTGTAAGTCATGGTAGATTGCTAAAAATGGTACATAAAAGGTAGATGTGGTTAGGCATTTCTAAAAGCTATATAAAACCAATTATCCTGATGATTGAATGCCAACTTATGAAACCTGACATAACTCCTCATTAGCATAGGGGACTACAAAGATCTGCCAATATACTTTCAGCTTTGTTTCATTTGGGAATCCTTCCCCAGTGGGGTGACCTCTAGTGCTAACAGCTGCACTTGCCCCCCAGAAATCAAACCTGGGGCCTTGTGCTAGTCAGCTCCACGGTGGCCTCCTTCAGAGTTATCTATAGTGTCCTACTTCCTCTCCATCACTCTCCCCAGTTCTTTTTTAAATATTTTATTATACTACTGTGAGATACAATACGAAACACTCCCAGTTCTTAAACCATGTTTCTAATTCTTACCACCCCACAGGTATCCTTAGAGGGGTCCATCATGTCCCTCCCCTAGGGCCCAGAAAAAACCGATCTTGCTTGAAAGGGGAATAAGTTTAAAGACTCTAAGTGTCCTTACATTATTAAATTTTATTATATCATTTTCCAAGAATGAAAGATATAGAACATTAAATGAGGGTTCTTGCATGGCAGGGTACGCGATATGTGCACTATCGCTATATTGTGTCTAAATGTGGAGGCAGTAGGGATTTAAACATATCTGAAGACAAGTGACTTTGTTAGGTACACTACATCTATAGGAAGAGAAATAATGACTGTCAAGAGAAATTGTGGGAGAAAAAAAAGTAATGGGAGAATGAATAATTCATAATGTTAACTGATTCTCAAATAGTTTTGTGACACATGAAATCCCACCATCAGTCTTAACAGAACAGATACATTCAATATCTCAGGCTTCTCAAACTGGAGTTTTTAAAAAGACTCTCCTTGGAAAACCAAAAAGATTACTTATTACTTATTTCGGGACTCACTCTCTTAGTATATTGAAAACTGGGTGGAAGCAGACATCCGACAGAGAAAAGATGGGTACAGATATATCCACTGACTCATAATGGCTACCTCAAGCTATGAAAAACTGTGCAGATAAAAAGGCATAGATAAAAAAAAAAAAGGCATAATATGACTGAGTTTAGTTATATTATATTTGTAGCTCTTTTATTTGGGTATATATTTTTCCTTGCTTTGACCAGCCACCAAACAAATAATGATGTATTTTGTTTATCATACTGTGAAAGAAAGAAAACTTTGGAACAGAGGTACAAAGCAGTGCCGCAGAATGAGATGCATCGTCGTTGTATATCGACAGAAATCAAGTCCACAAGAACACATGCAGACCACAAAAAAGGTTTCATAAAAAGAGTGGCTTTATCTTATTATTTAACTGATGTTTTCCAAGCTGTTCCAAATAAGCATTACTTTTATCATCATTTAAAATAAAATACTGAATATGCCTTCCTTGTTTCTTTTTAACATATCAACTCTGTATGCATGCAATATTGCTCAAAACTTTCAAACTGGAGGTTACATAGTTAACTCCATATTCGGGGCAGGAAAGGGCACTTTGGTTAGGGAGGGGTGGATGGAGGGAGAGTGGACAGTAACTTAATAATGAATGTCACCATAAATGTTAACCGTAATGAACCACAACTATTAATGTTAACTTTCAAATCTTCACCTCCTTAGTACTGAATGCGCGGGGAAAAGTTCCGGATGGCAGTCCATGCTCAAAGATGTATCATCACTGGGGCCCTTGTTTAGAAGTATCAACAGATAGCATCCTAAAGCATTGCAACTTTAGGAACCAGTTTAGTATGAATTTTCCAGAATCAAATCACAGAGAGCTTGCCCTCACCAAAAGAAAAGACAAAATTCTACTCGCTGTCCGTGAAAACTCCCACCTCTGATTGATATTTGACTATCCAAAGAGAATTCAAAAAGAAAGTGTGGGAAAGCAAGAGAAATAAGAATAAGACTTCATTATGCTGTGGTACTTTCAAAGAAAGAATAATACTTTTACTCTGGAGAGATCAATAAAATAAAAACAAAAATAGGGAACACAGTTGAGAATAGGTAGAAGAACAGAGTGACTAAAAATTAGTTGATTTTTATTCTAGTGGTCATTATCAATAAAATCCCCTTAAGACACTTCTCTTCTGATTAGCTTCTTCAGTTGTTCCGGAGCCTAATGTACTGACCACCTTAACTTTCCAAACTCAAATTCATACCAAGCAGGGGCGAAGCAAAACTGGGCAGAGCTGTTCCATGTGAACCGTAAATAAATTTCTTTCATTTAAAGCAAACCAAAGTCCCCTTTAGGCTGTTTTCTCCACTTCACATTGCCTTTATTTATATTCTTCATCTTCTTCCATCATCCACTTTTTGTGCCAGAAGATTCATATTAGGAAAAATTCATTATTTCCACTTAATATAACTGCAATGTGCTTAGTGGTGCATTCCTTGAGTCATGTTTTTGTGTAATAATACCAATATCTGGCATCACAATTATTCTGTATAAGGTTAAAACATGTACACATCTGACAGTAATAAGTACTTGTATGGTAATCAGAACCAGTTTCTTTACAAGACAATGCTGCTGCTGGCACATTTTCCAGTGAATTATATGCTGCAACATTTGCAAGATAGGCTAACTAGTCTATTGTCAACAGCATGCCTATATGAAGAGCAAAAGCATTTTTCCATAATTTTTTATTTATTGAGAAATATTCCTGAAAATGAACTGTAAAGACCGCACTGATGAACTTTAAGTCCTACTTTTTGAAAATGATTTCTGAAGAATTTTAAGAAAGTTTCCTCTATATTTTCCATAAAGAGAGTTGATCTGGAAAACAGTCCTAAAAGCCAGAGGCAATACAGGAACCCTTCTTAGAACAAGATAAGAAGAGGGTTAGAAGAAATTCCAACAAATATACCCAGGAGTCACAAAGTATTTTTTTCCAAAGTTAACCCTACCTAGTAAATGCTGGTTCCATATGCTTCGGGGGAAGAGCTGCTGAGAAGCATTATACATTAATATTTCCAGAAATATTGATGCCCCTTCAATAGCTATGGATGGACTGGGAATGAAGGGTAGAATCTATTTAAACAAGGGCTTAAAGAATATCCCTCTTTACATCAATAGAGGATCAAAGGGTGGGTCTACACCATGTTTTCCTAATTTGTAAGTA